>PVJD01008698.1:0-69901 GCA_004026545.1 Mormoops blainvillei
TGCACTTCTTTGTAGGAACACATATGTTTATTTATCTTGTGTAGATAACTAGCAACGGGATTCCTGGGTTGCATGTAAAGATTAAGTTTAGTTTATTAACAAACCAACAAACTGTTTTCCAAAGTGGCTCTACCATTTTACATTCCAACCATCAAAGAATGAGATTCTCTACATTTTCACCAACAATGGTATCCTGTGTCTTTTTGACAATACTAGTTCTTGTGGGAATATAGCATTCTTCACTATGGTTTTAGCTGGCGCACAGAACTTTTCCATACAGTCTTTTTATGTCTGAAAAACTGAAAGTGAAACAATGTTCAACCTCTCCTTTCACAATCTCACTGCCAGAATGACCTCAGCCCTAAGCTTCCCCACCCTCCCCGCTCACAGACAGAACTCTCCTAAGGGAAATACTGTCTTAATCATCTTTTTCTTAGAGCTTTTTATTTTGAAATGACTTTAGACTTCCAGAGGAGTAAAATTTATACAGAGAATTCACATTCATTCAATTTCCACTCATGTTAGCATCTTACATAAACCTAGTGAAATTCTAAAAACTGAGAATTCAATATTGGTGTGATACTATAAACCAGCAATTTTCAACTTTTTTCATCTCATGGCATACATAACTGATTACTAAAATTCTGCAGCACACCAAAAAAAATATTGTTTGCTGACATGACAAAAAACAGGTATAATTTTAATTCATTCACACTAGATGGCTATTGTATTGGCTGTTGTCATTTTTTTAATTGACAGTCTAAGGAAAAAGAAGTCAGTGTTCTTGACTAAATAGCCAGGTATTGCATGTTCTAAAAATTCTTGTGGCCCTGGCCATGTAGATAGCTCAGTTGTGTCATCCCCATATGCCAAAGTTGCAGGTTCAATGTCTGGTCAGGACACAAACAAGAAGCAACTAATAAATGGATAAATAAGCGAAACAATAAATTGATCTCTCTCTCTCTCATTCTAGAAATTCTTGCAGCACACCAGTTGAAAATTTCTGCTATAAACTAAGCTTCAGTATTTATTTGGATTTCATCAATTTTCCCATTAATGACCTTTTAGTATTTCATTACCCATTTGGATCCCATTTTGCCTGAAGTTATCAAAACTTCACAGTCTATAATTGTTTTGGCTTATCCAGTTCATCTGTCTTTACATTTAGATTTTAGAATATGGTTGTCAAAATATTCCTAAAGTCTTGCAGGCATGTTGATGGGGATTGTGTTGATTACATTGTTAAATTTGGGAGAATTAATATATTAACAATACTGAAACTTCCAATAATGAACATGGCACATATCTCCATTTATTGAGGTCTTTTTAATTTCCTTCATCTGTGTTTTATAGATTTAAGCATACAGGTTATGCACACATTTTGTTAGGTTTATACGTAGGCACTTTATTTTGGGGATGCTATGGTAAATATAACTTTTGTATCAGTAATTCATGTTTTATTTCATGTAACATGCCATTGATACTTTATATAATCCTCGCATGACTATGTATTCTGTAATATAGTGAAATTTACCTACTATTTGTAGAAGATTTTTCTTTTTTATATTCTTTGGGAATTACTAGGTGGCCAACCATACCATCTATAATAGAGACTCCTGATTTCCAACATGATGTTGAATAATATCGGTGAGTGTTCTATTTGGTTGGCAATCATTCAGGCTTTTGTCATTAATTATGTTAGTTGTATGTTTTTCATAGATGCCGCTTGTACATTAAGGAGGTCCTCTTCTATCCTAATGTACTGAGAATTTATATCATACATGATTAATGTTTTGTGAAACACTTTTCCTGAATCTATTGTGATTTATCTCATTGATAAATTTGATTGATATCCTGATATTGACCCAGCCTTAAATTCCCATTATAAACATCACTTTCTACTAATGTATCATCCTTTTTATACATTGCTGGTTGGAGATAGTTGAATTTAAATTAATGAGAGATATTGTTATCTAGCTGGCTTATCTTATATTGCCTTCGTCTGGCTTTCATGTTAGGGTAATGTTGGTCTTGTTTTCTATATTCAATTTCTATTTTATATTCTGGAAGAGATTAGGTAGACTTGCTAACCATTTTTATTCAGTTTTATTAAGAAATAATTAGCATTCATCACTTTGTAAGTTTTCACTTATATGTACTGTGAAATGATTACGACCATAGATTTAGCTCACGACTAACAATCCTGTCTTAAGTATTTATTATACTTCACCAGAGAAATCATCTGACCCGGACTTTTTTTTTTAATTGGATGATTTGCAACTATAAATTCAAGCTCTTTAGTAGATATAATACTATTTTGGAAATCTATTTGAGTGAAATTTGGTAGTTGTATCTTTGAAGGAGTTGATTAATTTCATGTTAAATTATCAAATTTTTAGGCATAGTTTGTTTGTTATTTATTGTCCATTAAATGTCTATGGGGTCTGTTGCTGTGACTCATTCTCAATCTTAGCAAGCACTATGTTCCTGGATTGTATGAGATCGGTGGCCTCTCCATGCTCTCGCCCTTTTGCTCAACATCCATGTCTGCTCTTCTTCCAGGGGTTGAGAGGACTTTTTCTGATGCACACCCTCAGCTGAAATGGGTTTCCATCAGTATCCCGAGGGTGATAATGTTTATATCCATAGATTATATATATATTTTACATTCTTTGGAAATTTTTAGGTAGGTAAACATGCCTCAAGATTATAGATATTTTCCCTTACAGTTTTTATGGAGATGTCTGGAGGAAAAAGCCTGTAAGATGATGCACATGAGGATAGATGCTACATTTGTAGCACCAAAGGGCTCTGCTCTCCCTTGGCCGTGCACTTCCACTTCCCCTGAATGATTTTTACCGGTGCCCAGGTACATCTCTTTCCAGTTAAGTCAGTGTTCTCATGTTGCCTTATTTCTCTCTGCAGGCATCAGTCTCTGCTTTCATTTGGGGCAAGTTGGTGGCTTTCCAACATCAATATGCAAATAAGTTCAAGAAAACCCAAACTTACTGTTTGGCAGTCTTTCTTTATAAGTTTTAGAGTGACTAGAAGTCACTTGTAATCATCTGATCTCTCAAAGTTTTGCTTTCTTCATTGTAGAAAAATATTGAAAGCATCTGTCATAAATAATAAAAATATTAATTTTAATATTAAGAGCAACAATTTAGGTGACTACTAAATATATATTTGGTATTTTACTTGGCCAGACACTGTGCAAGGTACTTTACATGACATCTAATTTAAAAAAAACAATAATTAGATAGATTACATTATTGTTATTTTCTATTTTTTTAATTTAGAAGATTAAAGCACCAGAGTCTTAGTTTCACCAAGTCACAAAACCAGAATATATAAAACATAGCTGAATATAAATTTGTTAAGTATTATTTCTGCTCATTTAGGGTACATTCAGTGTGGCTATAGAGCATAAGTAATAGAATGTGCATCTGCATACAAAATAATTGTGTTAATATACACTATCGTTTTCTATACATGTAGAACACTCGGTAGTTCAGAATAAGTTTATGCTGTGATTGACGAGTCAAGAGGCTCCTGTTATTGGACAAGCAAATCTCTACTTATATCTACAAACCTCTACTTTGGCTTAGCACCAGAGGCATTATGTGGAACAAAAAATTGATGACTTGTATTAAAATTTAAAAGTTCTGCATTGTGGAACCACTTTTAAGAAAAAGAAAAGATAGCAACAGAGTAGGAGGAAATATTTGCAAAAGAAAAATCTGATAAAGGACATACATCTAAATTATACAAATAGCTCTTAAACTTCAACTATAATGTAACAAACAATCCCATGAAAAAAATAAGCAAAGGATTTGAATAGAGACTTTACTAAAGAAGACGTATGAAAGAAAAACAAGCAAATAAAAGAGGCCTAATATTATTGTCATTAGGGAACAGAACATTAAAACAACCATGCCATTGTTATTAGAAATACTATTACATATTTCTATTGACATATTTATTAGAAAGTCTAAAATTCAAAAAACTGACAATACAAATTTTTGGCTAGAATGTGGAACAAGGAGAACTTTGATTTACTGCAGGTGGGAATGCAGAGTGGTGCAGCGCCTTTGGAAAAGCCTTTGGCAATTTCTTACAAAATTAAACACATATGATCTGTGACTCATGCTCCTAGGGATTTGCCCACCAGATTTGAAAACTTATGTCTACACAAAAGTCTGCACATTAATGTTAATTGAAGCTTTATTCCTAATAGCCCCCAAAAGGAAGTGAACAAAATTCAATAGGTGAGTTGATTTCAAGCTGTGTTATAACTATACAGTAAATTATTATTCAGTGATAAAAAGAAATGAACTGCTAAGCCATAAAAAGAAAATAGTGAATCTTAAATGCATAGCTGTAAGTGAAAGAAGCCAGTCTTTAAAAGGCACATGTTGATGTTCCCAGTAATATGATATTCTAAAAAAAATAAAATTACAGTGATGGTAAAAAAAAAAAGTGTTTGCCAAGGTTTTAAAAAGTAGAAAGGGTTGAATAGGTGAAGTATGGGGGAATCATTGGGGTGGTGAAACTATTTTTCACAATGCTCTCATGATGAATTCAAGACATTGGACATTTGCCAAAATTCGAAGGACTTTGTAGTAGGAAGAGTGAACCTTAATATATGAAAATAAAAGAAAATTATTTATAAGGTTGGAATATCAGTAGTGAAGTAGAATGTGGCAAATAAATTTAATTGTATTACACATGTATGAAAGATTGGAAAATATAATAGGATTTATAAATGTCCTTCTAAGAAAGCGAACACCGGATATCGTAGTGGATGGTCATGACTGTAGGTGCAAAAATAATATTAATCGTTGCTATTAGTTCAAACCTGTATTGCACATCCTATTCAAGGAACTATCCTTGTCACTGGGCTTCCTCCACACTGAAGGCAGTGCTGTATTTCTGAACAGTTATAAGTGTCAACTGCTTAAATTAGCCTTTAACTTGCCAGCCAATAAATTAATCTTAGTAGACAAAATATTTTCTTTAAAAAAACACAAAAACTATATATTTGGAGAATTTAAAAATTCTCCAAACATCCAGGGCTCATCTTTCCTCCAAGATGAAATTGTTTATGTATTTTTTCCAAAACGAAGCATTTCTTCTCAAATAACTGCACCTATAAAGACTGAGTTGATCCTAATGGCCCCACCAATTTATATTTTAAAACCCTCCAAAAATTCACCCCAACCTACATGTGCTTAGGCATACTCACCTAAAGTTTATCTCTGTGCTTCACTTGTCCCTATTTAAGTGACTACACACCGTCTTTCCTGCGGGGGAAGGTAAGAGGGTCTCTGATATCAACTGCCCCCCTGGCTTAATGGAACATGATGTCACTATCAACCGTTTACCTGGAAGTTGCCTGGTTGAAAAGGAGGGAGGCTTAGAGAAGGAAGAGTGAATTTCTCTTTATGTACTATTTCTTGTTTCTGAATGCGCTTTCGCTATTTTCCCCTCGCTCCGTAAGCTGCCTCCGCTTCCGGTCGGCCTGCCTTCGTTCGACCACGTGGGCTGAGGACCCTCTTTGCCCCCTCAGCATTTTGTGATGAGCTTTGTCATCGCAGGAGTGATGCGTTTTATCCTACGCTGAGCTTTGCCATCAAGTGTATCTCCCTCTTAACTGCAATAAGCCACTTAATTTTCTTGCCCCTCCCCACCAAGATTGTAATTACCTTGATTTTAGAACCTACATTGTACTTAATTTTTAGGCCTAACCTGAAAGGCTAACAACCACCAGTGACCAGTTGTAGGCACTCAACAAATACCAAGTGGATCCATGAGAAGCTGCCACTTAAATTTATACTTTTATTTGTCCTGAGAATTCCACAGACAGAAAGTAGAAACATCAGCTAAGTGGCATTCATGTAGAATGCATTATATTTCTGGTCTTTCTGAAGCCATAGTTATGAGAGAGGGCAATTAGAAGGAAATTGATTGGAAAAGAAAGAAGTATAAAATAACTGTAAGAAGAAAACACATTTGTAAATAGTAAATCAAGTAGCATTTCTGTCTTCTGCTTCTGTAACTCCCACGGTCATCTCCAGTTCACTTAACTGCTACTTATATGACATTACATTTATTCCAAGAAACACAGTTAAAACTTACTGTTTCATTGAGGGGTATGACTAAAATGTGAATTGTTTGTATACATAAAGATACATCTACTAAACACCCTACTATATTTATTTGAATTCCACAAATAACAAGTTCACTTTCCTTATAATATAAACGTAGCCTTATTCACATTTGCATCTATGGGGAAAGTGATTTACCTAATACGTAATTCCTAGAGAGAGGAGAAAGGTATAGCCTCTTTAATCTTCAACCTGATGAAATAATGAAAATCATCACATAAAACCCCATTTTCTTTAGATAGATGCAGGACCATAAAAGCCTGAAATGCCAGGCAGACTCTCATTAAGCATAGATCTTAATCAGCACAAAGCTATACTGTGAACATTCAGAGATACAAGCAAGAAAGCTGACGGGGATGGATCCACGTCGGGGAGGGCCCAGGCCAGCCAGTGCTGCCACCTAGAGGTGCCCTCCCTTCAGTGTGATGCATTCTGGCTTGGGAAAATCGGGCATTGTGACTTCAAAGGTAGAAGGCAGGTGTTTGGAGGTTGGGGTGGGGTGTAGTTTTTACCCTTAGTCACACAAAAAGAAAGCTTCCAAGGCTAAATTCCACTGTCCGGTCTGCCAAATCCCATAAATCCATAGTTCAATATTTTTTGTAATAAACAACCTAGATGAACCCAGTACATCTTACTAAATTATCCTTTGAAATGCCTCTTCTATCTTCCAGTTAGTAAACCCCATCAGAATTTTGAGAAGAGTTCTGGCCAACCTTTCCTCACTAGTGCCTACTAGGAGGGAAGAAGTGAGTTAGGGATCGTATAAAATTTGGTTATCTCCCAAAGCTGGACCAGGTCATTCGGTATTAGTTAGGGTTTTCCAGAGAAATGGAATCAGTGGAAAGTCTATTATACATCTATATCTGTATGTCTATCTGTATTTATAGCTACATCTGTGTCTGCATCTCAATTTCTACCTCTATCTATATGGAGATTCATTATAAGGAAGTGGTTCTTTATAGAGAAGCCCCAGGGCCTGTTATCTGCCTCTATTGTAATCCACCAAGGATGAAGGCTTCAGAACAAAGATGCCCACAGGTTCCAGCCTAAGGGCAGGGGGAAGATAATTCTTGTTTCTGGGTCCAACCGTTTAATTGTTCTTGAATTCTACAGGAAGTCATCCTGATGTCTCTTTCTGTTTCATCAATCCATGGGAAAAACTGTTAGCTCTACCTTCAAACTATATTGCAACAGACTGCTACCAGCTCTCTATGCTCCAGTGATAACTGCATTGCTTTTTGCAATAATACTTTTTAAATATAGGTCAAATTACCTTACTGTTCTGCTCGAAATCCCCTGATGGCTTCTACATGCGCTCAGTGGGACAAAGGGTTTCTTTGCCCCGGGTATTCATATAATTTCTTCATGTTTAATCCCCTCCCCCATTGTCTCTGTGTGTGTCTGTGTGTGTCCCTCACTAGAAGCACCAATGCACAAGCAGCGTGAGGGTCGAGATTTGTTTTACTTTTGTTTTTACTTCCGTTGTGACCCTCAGTTCCTGGAACTGCTCCAGGCACAGGGCACATGGTAAAGGCTGCATGCATATTTGCTCAATAATTGAATGGATTTGGTTTGATATCTTAGGCTAATTTCATAGACTCAATAATCCCCTCATCCTTTTACTTATATGTAAAAAAGCCTGGAGAAGCGAAGCTTGTCTGACTCAAAAGCATTAGCAATTTTATTTTCCAAAGCTAAATATCAATATATAGCAAAGCTAAATATATAGCAAATACATAGTTATATCCCAAAGCTAAATGTATAGCAAATATGGATGCCCAAGACAGCTCTTCATGGTTTCTGGTTGCTGCAGTTCCTAAGTGATGAGAAGAGTGGGCGGCAAAGAGCAGAAGAGGGCATCTTCTTTTGAGGCTTACCGATTCCTGGTAAGATAAAATAGTGTTGGAAAATTTCTATAGGCGCGCTCGTGCACACACACACACGAGTCTCAACAAAGCCGCGCCAACTGTCATATATTTTCAGGCTAAATTCAGTGCTAAATAATAATAATGCCCGTGACATCGTATTCTGATTCGGTTGACAGTCCGTGTCTTATTATCTTCCACTTGAGTTATTTTTTAGTTTGCACCCCTGTTGACACATTCTATTCTATAGGGTACAGATTTGGGTTTCAAGACATCCATGTGTTCCTTATGTACCTGAGTTTATGTCATGCAACCACGGCCTCTGATTTGAGCGCTGAGCCCTCAATGGCAGAAAACAGACGGAGGAAAACATTTTCGGACATGGGTTTGTAAAACAAACACCTGACTAGAATTTAAGTCAGGTGTTCAGCGTATTTATGTAATATGACTGAGAAAATTCAAAAAGTTGCCTGCCCATGGACATCTTGAGTTAAGTTAATGTCGCAGTGGGAATAAGTCTCCTTCAGAGCAGCCAGGACTGCGAGGCTGGTCTGCACCGAAATGTGTGGGGATTTGAAGACACACCGCACAAAATCCGTAGCATTCTCCTCCTGATCAGGATTTGTGTAGGAAGCCATGTGTGACTGGCTGTGCCTGTAAGCCATTTGGACATCAATTTCCAGGCTGCTCTGTCCCCGGTCTCTGCTTGACTAACCGCAGACAACGCTTCTGGTTAAACAGCAGGTTAATCCTCTTTGTTTTGGCAGGAGTGTCATCAGCCTACAGGCCCTCAGGGAGATTTCTCACAAGGCAGCTCTTGCCTGAAGCTGCACACTGTACTCCCTTGTCCATTCCTTTCAGGTGCAAGTCTGAGCTGGTAGCATTTCCATGGTTAAGACTTCACATGCCTTTCCAAGGCTCTAGGGGAGCCCATTGATCCACAGTCCTGAGTGCAGGGCTCCTCATTTCTGTCTGACTTTCCACTCCGACTGTATGTAGGCTCTGTGCCTGCTTGTGTGGACACTGATAAATTCCTCGGTGGCGGCACTTGGCCTACTGTTGCAGAGATGATTGAGAAAATGGTAGGTAATAGGCCAAGGTCAGATAGAATTAATACCCATGGCTTCAAAAACCAAACTGAAAAGGGTCTATCTTCCACGTGCAAATTGTTTATGCATCCGACTGTCTTTCCCAATAAGTAGATGAGCAGAAATATATAAATATGTGCATATAGGTGTGTATATATAGATACGTACACACACCTACTTTGTTAGCTTGTTTTGGGAACCGTATCCCAAGGGTAAAAGTGGAGAGCCATAACAAAATGGTCAATTTCAGTAAAATGTGACTTAAGTATTGTTATGGACTGAATGTGTGGGTTCCCCCAAATTCATTTCTTGAAACCTAACCCCTAAGGTGATGGCGTTAGGAGGTGGGGACTCTGAGAGTTGATTAGGTCATGAAGGTGAAGCCCCCATGATGGGATAAGCACTGTTATAAAAGATCCCCCGGAGAGCCCCCTTGCTTGTTCCAGCATGTGGTGACTCAATGAGAAGATATCATCTATGAACTAGAAAGAGACCCTCACCAGACACCAAATCTGCCGGTGCCTTGATCTTGGACTTCCAGTCCCCAGAACCATGAGGAATGCATACCTGCTGTTTATAAGCCCCCAGTGTATGGCTGCTCTCTTACAGCAATTCAAATAGACAAAGACAAATATATAGTAAAAAGAAAATAAAAAGAAGACATAAAATTACAGCAATGATACAATGACAACCATGTCCTTTTAGGTATGTAGCAGGTCTAGTAACTAGGAGCAAATTTTCCCTTGAAGGTTGATGTTTCTGCATAATTTTGATTTTAGAAATAATTGCACTTTCATGATGCATGAATTAATTTAATGAGAGGTGTAAGTATTTAAACACCTTGCAAATTAGACAAAAGGAGTTGTGATAAGTAAAATGTAAACACACACACATACGTAATGAACTGATCAAAAAAGATTTACATACAGGAGAACAGAGTGCTGAGAACCATTTCATGTTTCCATACCATCCTTATTTTCATAGGATGAAATTAACAATACATTGCTTTGTAGAAAGGTATAAATTAAAATAAATTGGATGTTCCCAAGACTTTGTTCCAGACAGCTCTCCACCCTATGTAAGCATGATGAACCTGTGATGTCAGTCCTTCTGGGTCCACTCTCCAAGGAAACCCATTTCATAGCACAAGATGAACAGCTGGGTAGCGACTAAAATGTCCACCTACTTGGATTTATGTACTTAAAACAGCAGAGGGGGTTCTCTTAAAACAGTATTAGGACTCTCAATTCTGTTCCATTGGTCTCTGTGTGTGTTATTTTGCCAATACCTCACTGTTTTGACTACTGTAGATTTGTAGTATAGTGTGAACCCAGGGAGTGTTATGCCTCCAGCTTTTTCTTCTTTCTCAGGGTAGCTTTGACTGCCTACTCAGGGTCTTTTGTGGTTCCATTACAAATTTGAGGATTTTTTGTTTTATTTCTGGGAATAATGCCATTAGGGATTACATTAAATCTTTAGATTACTTCTGGTAACATGGACATTTTAACAATGTTTATTTGGGGGAGAAGGTGAAGTGAAGGGGGTCAAATACATAGTAACAGAAAAAAAAACAGACTTTGAGTGGTGAACGTGCAAGAGGGGTCAACTATTTCCTGTAACCTGAAAATTATATAATGTTATTAATCAAGGTTACTCCTATAAAATTAATTAATAAAAAGTACAATATTAAGAAAGAAAACTGAACATATCTTGTGATAAGAACTTTCTATGGTAAACAATATTAAAATACACAGTGCACAAATTACATATACTTTTTAACACCAACACAATAGTTTAAACTAAGGTCTGTGAGTTGAAAAGACATTGCTTTGGTACTTTACAAAGAGTTCCCAGTTTTATTTTACATAAAGTAGCATGCCTTATAGTTCTCAGTGGCTCAAATCTGTAAATTGGAACTCTCATTTCTTAAATTTCATGTTGATTCTTCTTAGCGTCTCCACAGCTACCATAGCTACTCTAAGATAATTCATAAAAAAAAGAAAATTCTCTTTTTTAAAAGAAAGTGATTATTTATAATTTTGTTTCCCCAACAATAGACAGTGAATTCCTGCAGGGTTCATTTTGTAAAAAAGAAAAAAGAAAAAGAAAAGTGAGTGCATTTCTTTGTCATGTAATTTTCATATAATATTTCTGTTGTCAAGTGTTTGTGTCCATTGGCAAGGAACCAAGGTGGAGAAATGCAGCCATGATCAAAAATTGCTATGATTTTCTGACTTAAGTGTCCTCTGATATAGACTGTTTAAAAAATAAAAACAAGAATGAGTAGATTTCTTCTACAGAATTGCTGTGAATGTGTTGCTTTTTGAAACTCCTAAGCAGTTAGCGGGAGGGACCTCCTGACAACATATACCCTGGATCTTCGATGACTATTTCCCAATGCCACCATCAGAAGCCACTAGCATTAAGTTTGACATTTTTATGAGCGTAAATGGTGCCTTGTTGACAATTTGCACATCCAACACAGTGGGCTGAGTGTACGCTGCATAGAATTTTGTTCTTGAGTAGTGGTTCCAGATTTTCTGGAGCCCCCTGAATCTTCGTGTGAATTCACCAGTCAGAGCCTTAACTGCTACACTTGTCCTTCCAAAATAAACCAAAAACTAATGAGACGGAACATCCCCCCAGGGGGAAAATGGAGCTGATGAGGTAACTGATATGCTTTAGGCTTTGCCGTGGCCTTTTCTCTTTGAAAACAGCTCCATCCCCATGAAATCACAGTCTTCCTCACCTTCTCTCTCGCTTTCTCAGATATTTGCCTCAGTTCCACCTTTTGGCTACAGTTGGAGATTCATTTCCAGAGAGCGCCTATTTGTATTTTGTCTTCTTAAGTGCCTTCAGGCCAGTATGCGTTAGAATCATCTGGAAAACTTGTTAACACAGAAAGCTGGTCTCAGCCTAGAGTTTCTTATTATACAGGCCTAGCATGGGGTCAGGGTTTGCATTTTGCCCTGGCTGCTGTGGCTCAGTGGATTGAGCACTGACCTGTGAACCAAAGGGTGGCTGGTTCGATTCCCAATCAGGGCACATGCCTGGGCTGCAGGCCAGGTCCCCAGTCGGGGGGCATGCAAAAGGGAACCACACATTGATATTTCTCTCCCTCTCTTTCTCCCTCTCTTACCCCTCTCTAAAAATAAATAAATTATATATATATATATATATATATTTTTTTAAGGGTTTGCATTTCTAGGACGTTCTAATGCTGCTGGTCCAGAGACTGTTCTTGGAGAACCACCACTCCACACTGACTGGGAACACTGGCATGTGGATTTACAAGGTACACAAATGAATGAAATACTTAAAACATGTTCTATGACAACTATGGAATTGAAAAATACTTTTCTTACTGTATTTATAGTCGATGCATTCCTAATTTACTTGTTACAATTTACATCTGCTATAAAGAATGGAACACAAACACATTATGTACATGAGCATGTTGGGGATATAGGGAAACAGGCACTCTTATTCAGAGAGAGAAAAACAAGCACTTCTCGACGTGCAGTAAGTGGCCTCGAAAGTGTTTGTCTTTGGACTTCATGGCCAGCACGCTCTTCTAAAGGAATAACCAGGTACATAAAGAAAGATCGACATGCAGGAAATGTACAAGGATGTTGATCCCATCAGTGTTTAAAGAGTGAAAAATAAAACACAAGTCTAAATGTCTCACAGGAAATGGCATATAGATTTTTAAAAATTTCATTAAATTTATTGGGGTGACATTTGTTAATAAAAATATACAGAGTCCAGCAGAAGTAATGCCTGCTTGAGTGTGGTTGGTAGGGTAGTAATATGGGTGTAATAGTTTATAGTTTTAATTTGAACATTTCACCTAAAATGTCATATGGTATGCTTGAGTGTGATATTGTTACATTACAGAATTACATGCTTATAAAAGATTGTGTAATGGAGAAGGGGTGTTATTTGTGTCGGGCCCTGTTTAGCTCCCCAGTATACAATTCCATAATACATCCTCTTCATGTTGCTTCCTATGATCACCACCTAAATCCAGATCTCCTTTTGTCACCATATATTTGACCGACTGTTCCCTTTACTACCTCCCTCCCCCATTTTTCCTCTGGTGACCACCATACTGTTGACTCTGTGAGTTTTTGTTTGTTTGTTTGTCTTATTTGTTCATTTGTTACTTTCAGTTTTCTCCTTAATTTAGGTGAATCCTTAACAGAGAATTCACTAAAATCTTTTAATTCAAATGCAATTATAGAAAAATATTTCCATGAAAATGTCTATGAAAGAAACACTGATTTTAAGAGAACGCCATTTTCCACAGCGTAAATCAGACATTTAAAAATACAAGTCTCTTAAATTTTAGGATGAAGTTCCACTTCCTCACCTACCTTCTTTGAGGAGGAACGACCTCTAGGAGAGTGCGGAGTGGTGCCAGGCACTAACAAAGAAAACACGAAAGATACCTGCGCCTTCATGTATCCATTTGAGATGCCCCAGTGCTCTGCCTCCAGCCTCCTGACGTCAGGGCCTTTCCCTGGGCTGTCCTTTCTCTCTCTTCTCTGTGGTGATGGCTTCAAGACGAAGGGGGCATGTGCTGGCATTCATCACAGGAGCTAGAACCTTTGCTTGATTCAAAACATTTAAGAAATATATATAATAAATCAGATTTTTATCCTCTGCAAGTATTAAATACAGATGTACTGTGTGCCTATGAAATTTTTTATTAAAATGTCTCTCACCAGTCTGTCTCTTTAATTAAATAAAGCCTGTTTGGAATTAATCAAGGCACGAAGAATTTATATCCCAAATCCAGATTAATTAAAAGCCCAGAGCTTGGAAAACAAACTGTGTATAGAGACAAAAATAAATCAATCCAAAGGTGATATTTATGAATATGGACTGTTTGCGAGAAAAATATAAATAATTTAGACGGAGTAATATATATCTGATAGATGATAGAATTATTTTATATTATAGAATGTATTTACATGCAAATCTGAACCCACGTTTTGAATTAAGGTTTCTATTTTTAGCATTTATGGTTCATTACAGAGTGATGATTGTTCTTCCTGGCTAATCCCCTCACAAATCCCAAAGCTTTTAACTACCTGCTCAAATGCATCAGGAAAGTGAGTCCAACGTGGAATCATCTTTCTTTCTGCCACGTTGGGTTTAATTTTACTCTACATTACCCTTATCTCCCCAAAAGGATCTCTGCCTGGGACCTTGTCAAGAGTCACTCTGGCCAGCTCCTGCCAAGAATTTAAACTTGAGGTGATTGGTCTTTCACCAAATTTAAAAAATATATTAATTCTTAGCTACATTTTAAATGGGAACACAGTTAAAATATTTGATTATCTTTAAAGCTAAAAAATGTATAACAACTAATTCACATATGGAAATGCCCTGTTCCTACACACACACACACACACACACATTTATTTGACAGCTTATCTGATTCTCACTACAGCTCTATGAATTTGAACTCAGGTATTCTGACTGTAGCTCTAAGGTTTATTCTACTGCTTTCAACTAGAATGGATTAAGTCCCTTAACTACTTGGAATTCTGCCTCACTTGGCAAAGGTTTTGGCTGAGAAGAAATTCTCAAGAAATGTAAGTTCTCCTCTTCACCTTTCACATTTCCTTTCTCCTTCTTCCTATTTCTTCTCAACCTGCCCAATTTTCTTCTTGTTTGTGTGTTTCAGCCTTCCTGAAATAGTTTTCTTCCTGAAATAGTTCAGGAAGAAAATGAAGATACAATGAGAAAACATTGTGTATTTTATCATTATACAAAATAATCGTAAAATGAAAATGAGTGAGGGATATAAAGCGATATTCATAATCAGTTGGGAAAAGGATGGCTTGTGCAGGAAAGATTATGAATATCCACTTAGACAACATTGGGAGATGCTTGCCAAATACAACTTTCAAAACTCAATTTCAAGAACATTAATGAACACCATAGATGTTGTATAGGGAAGTATAAAAGAATACCTGTAAGGCAGTGTCTTGGAATTCCTTAATAAACCAGATACCGTAGAACCAGTGACCCAAAGATTTACCCTTAGCAAATAATCTCAAGTCACTTGATCACACACATTGACACACACAGATACAGAGGTATACAGTGACACATGTGGACACACACAGGTACATAGCACACTTAAAAAATGTAGTGTTTGAAAGAGATCCTGACATGTTGTGTTAGCTTATAGCGTTATCATCATTATTTTCATTATTATTTTTTAAAAGGTGAATACATTATTTAAGTAATTTAATTATAACATTCGAGTCACATGAATACTTGGACTACTTTTTACTGATAGATATTGATGTCTTAATGGTTTTAATTTTCAAAGAATTTTAGATTGTTAATTTAAGTCAAATGTTATTACAGTCACATGTAGAAACAGACCCAATTATTTCTAGTTATAGTAAAATTTAACAAAATAATGAGGTTTTTTGTAAAATTACATACACATAATTTTTGTTATGGCATCCTAACAACCAATTACTCATTCTTTAAACATAAGAATGGATTTGACCATGTGCCTATATCTGTGTAGTTTGAAATGGTGCAAGTGAGAATAATTGCATGTCCAGATTAAAATAAAACACCATAGCTGAAAATACTGCATGATGTCAAAAGTTCAGAAATAACAGAAGTAAAACGAGTGAGTCACCAAAAGTAGTAATTAGTAAAAGTATATTGCATATACACCAGAAAGGCATGTTGAGAATCTGGAGCACTCAAACCAAAAAAAAAATGGTCAAGGACTTGAGGGTGTATTGTTAGAAAGCCACTCATGAAGTGAACAGATAGTGACTTTTACTCCTCAGAGTGACTGGTTATAGTATTAAATTTTTTTTAAATAATAGGGAATTGGTCAGTGGCTACCTCATGCCAACCTTGGGAAACAGTAAGTTTTGTCTGTGGTTTCCAGGGGCATAAATGAGAAATGACCCAGGTCAAGTTCATCTTGCAAAATAAGCTAAATTGTACTTTGCTTGTCTGACTAAACTGGTTTTGTCGGCTCAGAATTTTCAAGGCTGATTTCGTTTGTTTTTGATTTTCGCAAGGGCATGCAAATTCATGTTGCAAAGCCATCACCAAAATGATGAAATTGCTGTTCTCCTAGAAGTAATGGGAAACCCTGGAGAATCCACACTTTCAATTTAATCCTTGATCAATGACAAGTGCTAAAAAATAATTGGCATGAGGTTTGCGGCATTTATAAATGAAAGATATATTTTTGGCAGAAAAGGGAAGTTTTTATGCTTTCTTTTGTTTGTTAATAAATGAAAAACAATGGCCATTTATTTGTAGATGTGAAACTATAAAGCATTTTGGGGCTCGCACTGGTCAACCATTCCTAATCTTATTGAATCGCTGTTTCGGGCTCTCCTGTAGACTTGAGGTGTATAGTGATGAAATGATACGTTTCCTATGTTCTGTAGTTTATCTTCTTAAAGCTCCTGGGAAAATCTCACCAGCAACCATCTGAAAACAAAACAACACAAAAGAAAACAAAAAAAATTATCTCGTGTTAGATGGTGACAATGAGAGGAAGGAAATTAGGCAGCACAATGGATATAATTGTGAAGATGAGTGAAAAATTGGCATTTTCAAATGAGGTAACATGGGAGGGCTCCTCAGAAGAGGTATTCTCTCAAAATCAAGCCATGAAGTAAATCCAGCAATATTCTCATTTCTTTTAGTCCTATCATCATTAATAGTCTTGATTTTTCCCACGAACACTTTCTTCACTTTTTTCTTAACTTTCTAAGTACTGTTTCCTCTTCACTTTCCTATAAAATATGCTTTTAAGGAAACTAATTTTAGTAGGTTGTCTATGTAGTCACAGTAATTTAGTATAGAAGACTCTGAGATTTTTAAAGACTTTGGGGGAAGGGGATGGTAAATGGTATTAATTTTTTAAAAAGAAAAAATAAAAATAAACACTTCCTAGTTACCAGAAAAAAGTCTTAAACTCTCACATTTTCTCACAGGTGTTCAATGAAAAAAGATGTTCTTGTGCTACTGCTTGGTCTGTCTAGAAATGTAAGGACCTTGGGTGCAGCAGTATGTTTGCTGTTTATCACTGAATAAACTTGGTAATTACTGCTGCCCACACACAGAAGCACAGACACACACATAGTGTCTAATGTTAACAATCTTTCATTTTGGAAAAAGAATAAAATATGAGCTAAAGTTCTCCCATCTAAAAGAACTGTAGAATCTAGCAAAGTTACTTTGAAAAGATTTCTGTTTTGTAAAATTAAATTTGTAAAGAATCGTGAGTTTTTAAATTAATCAATGTGATATAACAAACCCTCTGCTGCTTCTTTACTCAGTCCTTGCCTACTATTTCTTTAACGAGCAAAGCCTTGTGACGTCATTCAACACACATTCTGTTGAATGGCGTGTTTCAACGAATGTCCACTACTTTGCCCCAGGAAGACACCCTATTTGTGAGCTACTGAAGAAAACTGATTGGCACCAGCCTTCCCTGCCGCTCCTTTTGAAGGCATTTCTCAACTGAGAAAATAATGAAATGTGAAAAATAGATATGTTAGTGTGTATTTTTAATGCAACCCAAGCAGTCCCGCATGCCTTTGTTCCCTCAGATGATGAATGACAACCCTCACAGCTAGGGAGACAATGGGAGCCACCCTTGCTTCTCTTCTCTACCGGATGGCCCTTGTTCCCGAATACAAACCAAAGAGGAGATAGCGAAACATGTTTCTCTCTCTAGGCTGGATCAGGCATACAAAACGTTTCCCAAAATATTAAATTTTTTTATTTGGACTATTCAACTGCTTTATAAAGTTTTCTTCTCCCACTTTAGGAACCATGGTGGACTGTGGCATGTTGGAAATAAAATCATTTTGATTCTGACATAACAGATCAAAGAAAGTTCTGGACTTTCACCACTCACATTTGCTGGTTGTAGGGAACTCGGGTCTCGCACCTCAGTGACGTTAGTTTTGACATCTGCACGGACCAGCTGGTAGTGGTTAGTTTGTTTCCCATCATTTGTGATTTTGAATTGGGCTTGTTAATAAGGATGGATGGGAGGCAGGTGTGGCTGTTTCTGGGTGGTTATTGGTACGTAATTGCTTCAGGCTATTGTTTTAAGCAGTTTCCATTTGTACATTGTTCCAAGTGCAGCTGTCAATAAAGGCTCAGCTAGGAATACACAACTATTCCATCTAGGCTCCAATTACAAATATAAATTAATCATGAAAAGCATCCAGATCTGGCAATTTCAGTAAAAATGTTAATAATGAAAGCAGAGTTTATAATAGCTGAAGTAGTGAAAAAAAATTCCAATCTTTTCAGGAATTTCAAGCATGTAACTTTACACTTAGAGGCCAACTGATTACTGGTAAATTTACAAATGTAACTTTTCACTACTTTTTGCAGTAAATCAAGGCTAAAATACAATCGAAATTAAAAACTCATTTTTGGAACATCTTTCTTAAAATATTTCTTTAAATCCTCACCCGAGGATATATGTTATTGATTTTAGGGAAAGAGGAAGGGAGAAAGACAGAAACATCAGTGTAAGAGAGAAACATTGATTGGTTGCTTCGCATGTGCGCCCCAGTTGAGGATCAAACTGGTGCCCTGACCGGGAATCAAACTTGCAACCTTTCGGTACACAGATGATGTTCCAACCACCTGAGCCACCTGGCTAGGGCAAAATGTTCACTTTTTATATTTTAATTTAGCGGCTGCAACAATGATGTCATGAAGTCCCTATTGATCATGAACATGATGTAATATTCTAAGTCAATGCAAATTAGTAAACTATGTGGAAATACGACCAAGTGAAATTTCCGATGTAAAATTGTATCTGCTGCATATTATTTGGAAACAAGGTGGGAGCTGATCAGTTTGGGGCTTTTGAACATTTTATTTGTCAACATATTTTCATCCCATGCTTGAAAAATCACAAAGGATAACAACTGCTTATTTAGGGTGAAAGGGAAATAGGTTGAAGCCCTGGTGGCATCAGTTTGATTTTCAAGGAAAATATTAAAAGCAGAATTATGAGAGGCAACTTTTAAAAAATCATTCTGTTGCTACATTGATCCCCAGAAGTGAGAGCCATCTTGTGTGATCCCTACACACCTGGTCACAACTGTTACTCTGCTGCAGCTAAGTTGCTACCTACAATGGGACATAAGACCAACTAAATTGTCATGTGACCTTGAAGAGACTTTGTTATATTCCTTCACAGGTGGGAATTTGATAAATAAAGTTCCTTGGCCAGAATGATGTGTATGAATCAATGGCTACAAATAACTGCTTATCAACTGAGGTGCCAGTCCTGTTGTGGGTAGCTCAGCAGAGCAGAGGTGGTGGGAGCTTCAGGTGAGACATGGGTGTGCAGACTGGCCTTGGTAGAATCCTGACATCTAAAAAAAGGGCTAAGCAGGTAAAGATCTGGAAACTGAGGCTCACAAAGCCTCAGCACCTGCCCGTCACGGAGCCCACATTGTGGGGCCTGGACCTACTTGTCTTCCACGCTTTCTCCTAGTTCACAGCTGCTAAGTTGAGTGCCTGTGACCCAGTATAGGGCTCCAATAAATGTCCATTTTGTGAAACACATAAAGCTCTGTTTACTTCCTTGGTTGTAAATGGCTGCATGTAATTCATGTTTCTGTACAATGCGGATGTCCAGCAAACTACATTAAGATGATTACCATGAAATTGTATAACATCACATTCATAACACTGCATAAAACAAATAGGTTAATGAACAAAAAAGGTTTGTATAGGTTTTACATTTACACCCACAATTTTCCCCTTTGGTATCTTCCAGAAAATGCTTGAGTGAGGTGACATGATGAAATAAACAAATCACTAATGAACGAGGGTGAACTGAGAGTGTTAGGGACAGATGAATATACTTAACTGGCCAGCATGAGACTGTGGCTGTAATTTGACATCATATAAACAGCATTTACTCATATTCCCCATAGTCAAATTGCTCTCAGTTCATGAGGTGATATTAACATGCCAGTTCTTCACCGTGTCAGGCAAACATCACCAGTGCCAGTGAACCCCAGGGAACCAGCTTTCTGAAGACTTTGTCAAGTTTCCCATGGCAGGTTCTGGTAGGAGATGTTCAGTCAAATCTCTTTACTCAGAGCTCACTGGTAATTTTCCTGATTGGGTTTTTTTAAATTTCAATTTTTGCTATTATCTTGAAAATGGATATTGAAAGGTGGAATACATTAGGTGTATGAAGAATAAAATTTTGTTTCATTGAACCTGCTTTGAGGGCAGATGAAGCTTGTGCTGGAATTGGATGGATGCTTCAGAGTGAATGTTTGCCTCTTCCCAATTCGGACTTTCAATCCTACTCTTTCACTGGTGCTGGTGATGGTGTGGGCAGGTGGGGCCTGTGGGAGGCGATGAGGCCCTGAGGGTGAAGCCCTCATGTCAGGGCTAATGCCCTGATAAGGAGAAGACAGACATATTCATCCCTTCTGCCACGTGAGGACGTGGCTGAGGGGTGGGGCAGGAGATGCGTCTGTGCGACCAGAAAGCCGTCTCACTGGGCCCCACCTTCCCGCTACCTCGATCTTGACTTTCAGCCTCCGGAAGAGTGAAAAGTCAATGTCTGTCCCTGAGAGGCCCCCAGTCGGGTGGATCCTGGTCCAGCAACCCCAACGGTCCAAGACAGAGTGCCCTGGCTGTAATCCCTGTCAGGAGCAGTGCCTGGGGTGAGTCACCTTATCAACTTCCTCAGCTTCTGGTGTATTGATGACCAGGGATCCCAAGACCTTCCGCTCCTAGGGGAGCCACCGCAGGTCATACCTTTGGGTCCCCCTAGGAGAAGGGTGAGGTCCGAGTGGGGCCTGCAGGGTCAACCAGCTCTCAAACCTCTTTCGGGAAACCTTGAGCTTCAGTGTTTTGCCTCGTGGAACACAACTTAGGGGCAGATCTCTGTTTCCCGAGTGCATCGGGTCCTGGAGTAACGTCGTTTAGGGGCAGCGTTGATGAGAAAAAGTGCTCCTCGGCCAGGCAAGTCTGTGTGGTGCTCTCCCCATGTCTGCTCACGTGGTTTTCCTCTGGGGACCCAGGTGCTCTCTCGCACGCCAAAGCTGTGCACAGAAGATGGATGATGTGTCTGCCTTGTCCCATCTGAGCGAGTGTGGGTGTGAGTGGCTCTGTGATGGATGGTGTCCACCCCAGGGTGGGTTGCACCTGTGCTTTGAGCTGCTGGGAGTGACTCCGACACGCGTGACTCTGAACTGAGATAAAAAGGTAGGAAAATAATGATCTGACTAGAGTTTATCTTTCTTAAATGTAGTATAGTTCAATGTGTTTATGTTAGAAGAGTTTGGATTTTTATTTAGAAGCCTAATGTTTTTGTGACCAGAAATATGCCCTAGGACTTCGCTCCCATTTATTCAATTCTCTGAAAATAAACTTGGTTTCCTTCTATGTCATTTCACTTAAAGTTGCAGTTTTCAAGAACCTTCCAGGCACCTACCAACAACGGTAAGTGAGGACTTACTATAATAACCTTAGAGACTTGCTTCCTGCTTTGTTCTTGCTGCTGAAAGGAAACAGCACACATAAGCACACTTTCGCACTGAAGTGACAGCTTCGTCTTATTTCATAAACTTCCTCATTCTGTGGGCGGAAATACAGCGGTCAGCAGAGCGGGGAGTCAGCACGAGCCTTCTGGTTTCTTAAGGCATTGTGTGGTGATGGGTCTTGTGGCTGAATGGGCCCAGCTTTCCTCACTCTCAGGGTCAAGGCGAGGGTAGAGGAGTGGACAAAACAACTATGGGACATTTACAAAATGGAATATTACTTGGCCGTAAAAAGGAAGAAAATTTTACCCTTTTGCAACGGCATGGATGGACTTGGAGAACATTATGCTAAGCGAAATAAGCCAATCAGAGAAAGACAGATACCATGTGTTTTCACTCACCTGTGGAATCTAATGAACAAACTGAACTCACAAGCCAAGTAGAGACAGACTCATAGATGGGAGCAGGATGACAGCTGAGAGGCAAGTGTTAAGTGATGGAGGGGTTGAGCAAAAAGGAAAAAGGGCTCACGGATGTGGACTACAGTGTGATGATTGTGGGGGAAAGGGAGTATAAAAGGAATAAATGATAATGGAAAAATTAAATAAAAATAAATTTTGAGATTAAAAAAAGAAAATGCAAGGTGAACTGAATTTTTTAGAAATTAGCTATTAAAATAAAAGCTTAAGCTAAGGAAAACCATCAAATATGACTATTAGGTATAAAAATATAATGTCTTTAATAGGTTATATAGATGGACTTCTGTTTCTGAATTTGTCTAGGTTGCAGACTAGAAATCCCAAACGATTCTGACTCTGAGATATTCAAATTGATACCAAGAATGAAAAAGTAATCATTTTAGATAAACAGGCATCTGACAACCTCCATGGTCTTTTCCTTTGTGATGTCATAAAGACACACTAACACCAGACCATGTCTGAAAAATGCCAGGGAGTCTCTTTACAGTGAACTAGATGCTGGGCCTTCAAGTTCCTGGCAGAAGAAAACACAGTCCCCATGGACAAACTCACCACAAAGAAATCTCACAGATAAAGGCATGTAACAATGTTTGCAACAACATAGCACAAAACAGGAGGCACATCTTGTCCCTGAACTGGGCTCCCTAGTGATGTGTTCGTGCACTTAGGAAGCAAACTGAAATAACTCAGACAGACAATACTCCACCAGCTCACTTGCATGTGGATCTAAAAGAGGTGAGCTCACAGATGCAGAGAGTATAGAATGGTGGGTGCCAGAGGCTGGGGGACATGGGGACCTGGCGGTCGAGCTTGTAGTTATAAGATGAATACATTCTGGGAACCTGATGCACATATGGTGACTGAAGTTAACAGTGTCGTGTACTTGGAAGTTGCTGAAAGAGCAGAGCTTTAATGTTCTCACCAAAACAAAGTGGTCATCATGTGAGGTACAGGATGTTTAACTAAAACATTTTGCAATATGTGCATGTATCACATCATCACGTTGTGCACTGTAAACTTACAATGGCACACATCAATCATATCTCAAATCTGTGGTGGGGGGAAAAGCAAATTCCAAAAGTAGCTTCTTGCCACAATATTGGGACTGCTCTGAGGAGTTGTCACTGGAGGTGGGTAGCCTGCCCCTGCCTGTTCCTGAGAATCTGCGTCAGCAGAAGACTTAAGGGCCAGGTCCCACCTACAGAAGCTAGTGCCACACCCTTTCCTCTTCACTTGGAATTGGCCTCATCAACAAGCTCTGGATGTCTCCAGTCACTAGCATAGCCTAGGGGATGCTTTGTCTTCAAATGTCCTTACATGACTTACTCCTTATTGGCCTGATCCTGTGATCTGGGTTCTGCATACTGTAATACAGCTCATTTTTAAGTATCCTAGAGTTGGATACATAGAGGGGTCTCTTCCTTTGCTATAAAGGAGAACTTTGATCAGAAATTATACTCTAGAGTCCCAGTAACCATGCTATCTTTTTGAGTAATGTTAAACAAAAATGAATGATCTTATATTGATCAGTTATATGTTGAAAACATTTCAGACCAAGTATACTGTTAATAATTGTGAGTCACTAAGGGAGACTCTATTATAGTGTCTTTCTTATTTGTTCTTATCATACTCCTGATACCATGTAGTATTCTCTTGTTTTGAAATATTCCAGTCACAAAAGAGAGGTGTTGAAGTCTCCATGTGTAACAGTGAGTGTGTCAAATTTTCCTTTACTTCTAACAGTGTTTGCTTTGTGTCCGTTGGTGCTGTGTGTGGTTGCATGCCTGCTTGGATATGCCATGTCTTCTTGACGAGTTGACTCCTATCTGATGTTATAAAGTCCCACTTTGTCCCTGATAATATTTTTTGTTCTAAAGTCTGCTTTACTGAAATTGTTATGGATGCTTTGACTTTTTTACTAGTGTTAGTATTAATATCTTTCTTCATTCTTCACTTTAAGCTGACAATTTTTTGTATTTGGTTTCTTTTTTACCATCATAAAAGGATATTTTTAAAAAGGTTTTTGCTGACTTAGAAAAATAACAAATGCTTATCTTAAAATTACTTGTAAACTTTAGAGAAATATGAAGAAAATAAAATCACCAGCAAGTTCTACTCAAATAACCACCGTTGATATTTTGTGGAGTTTTTGTTGTTTGAAAATGTTTCGTTAATTAATTTTTAACTCTTTTGGGGGTTTAATTGACATAACATGATTGTTTCAGGGGTACAGCATAATGGTTCAATATCTGTTATTCATTGTAAAATAATCACAATAAGTCTAGTAATATCCGTCACCTTGGCTAGTTACAAATTGTTTTTCTTATGATGACAACTTAGCAAATTTAATATATGTAATACAGTATTGTTAACTGTACTTACTATGCTATGCATTCATTTTTTAAAAACTTTCTAACTAGAAGCTTGAACCTTTTGAACCCTCTTCAGTAATTTTGCCCAAATTTTGCTCCCACTCTGGAAACCACCAATCTGTTCTATGTGTCTAAGAACTTGGGAGGTTTTTTTTTTTGGCTTTTTTCTAAAATTCCACATATAAGATCATTGCATTTGCTTTTCTGTCTGACTTAGTTCAATCAGCATCATACCCTCAAGGGTGATCTATGTTGTCACAAATGGCAAAATTTAATTTTTATAGCTGAATAATATTTTGTTTTGTATATATACCACATTTTATTTATCCATTCCTCCATCTGTGGACACTTACATTGTTTCCTTATCTTGATTGCTGTAAATAATGCTGCAATGATCCTGGAGTGCATATGTCTTTTAGAGTTAATGTTTCATTTTCTTCAGGTAAATAGCCAGAAGTGAAATTGCTGGGTCATATGGTAGTTCTATTTTTCATTTTTTATGGAACCTCTATACTATTTTCCATAGTGGCTTCAACAATTGACATTTCCACCAACAGTGGACGAGGGTTCTGTTTTCTCCACATCCTTGCCAATGCTTGCATTTCTTGACTTTTTATTAATAATCACTCTAACAAGTGTGATATGGTATCTCAATGTGTTTTTGATTTTCATTTCCTTGACTAGTGATGTTGAGCATGTTTTCATATACATTTCATATACCTTTTCATATCTTTCACGTACCTATGTTGTATTTGAAAATATGTCTCCCCAATTTCTGTGTCCATGTTTTAAGTCAGGTTGATTTTTCCTACTGAGTTGTATGAGTTCTTTACATATTTTGGATATTAACTTTCTATCAGATATAATTTGTAAATATTTTCTCCCAGTCAGTAGGTTGCCTATTCATGTTCTTGACAATTTTTTAGCTGTACAGAAACTTTTTAATTCAAGGTAGTTCCATTTGTTAATTTTTGCTTTTGCTGCTTTTGGTATCAGATTTTAAAAAAATCTTCCCCAAGACCCGTGTCAAGGAGTTTACCACCTGTGTTTTCTTCAAGGAGTTTTATGCTTCCTGGTCTTGCATTTAAGTCTTTAAACCCACTTTGAGTTGACTTTTGTGCATGCTGCAAGATAGTGGTTCAGCTTCGTTCTTTTCCATTTAGCTGTTCAGTTTTCCAAACACCATTTATTAAAGGGACTGTCCTTTTCCTATTGCATATTCTTGGCTTTTTTTTAATATAAATTAATAGACCATATAGGCATGAGTTTATTTCTGAGCTCTCCATTTTGTTCAGTTGATCTCTGTGTATGTTTTTATGCTAGTACTATCCTGTTTTGATTATTATAGCCTTGTAGTATAGTTTGAAACCAAGGAGTGTGATGCATCCAGCTTTGTTTTTCTTTCTCAATATTTCTTTGGTTATTTGGGGTCTTTTGTGATCCCTTACAATCTTAGGATTATTCTATATTTATGAAAAATGCCTGTGGAATTTTGATAGGAATTACATTGACTGTACACTATTTTGACTTATAGGAACATTTTCACAATATAAATTCTTTCACTCCAGGAGCATGGAGTATCTTTTCATTTTTGTGCCCTTTTCAATTAATTGTCCTAAGTTTTCAGTTTCCAAGTCATTCAACTCCTTGATTAAATTCTTAAGTATTTTCTTTTTTTGATGCAAATATTTAGTTTCTTGTATCAGAATAGGGTTGGGCCTTGTCTTGGTGTCCACTTCAACTCTCTCTGCTTTTGGTTGGTACAATTATCATTTTTTAAATGTGATTGACAAAATAAATGTAGGTTTCATACTTTGTGTGTAGTAGGCATAGGCACCTTCCCACTTCTAAATCTCTCCCTTACATTTAAAAATGATCCCTAATGTAGGACTTAGAGTCTATTCCAGGTGACCATAAAAGAGATGAAAATACTGCTTTTTGACTTTTCTGGAGCTTTCCCAAGTCTAATGAGAATCTAATGAAAGGACCAAATGAATTCTCAAGTCTCATTAAATTTGTTTGATTTTTTCCTTCAGCAAAATGCTGACTAAAATAAAGGCATTTTCGTCAAATCAAACACACATAAATCTTGCTTTGCTAGCTGACAAGAAGTGGAAGAAACAAGACCCCAGTAGCAATGAGTACACCCAGTGCTCATATTTTGGTTTCTAATACCACTCTCTAATCAAAGGACCCAGATGTCTTTAGAGAAATAGCTGACTCTAGGACTGGAAAAGGGAATGCACAGGATGAGCCTGGAGCATCTCCTAATATCAGAAATAAAGGAAATGCTTAAAAACTAAAAGCAGTGAGAGTATACCAAAGGGACACAGGAACCACCTGAAAAATCTCTTGCCACTCAATACTGAAACAATTAGAGCAACAGAATAAAGGAACATTATATTATTACCCAAAGGATAATATAAATGTGCATGAGTCCATGCTAACATCAGTTAGTGAATATGTAAATGACAGAAACAGCTAAGTCTATACAGAATTCTAAATAATTCGTAGCTTCAGGGGGTGAAATATAATGCTCTATTCCTTAAGTGTGGGTGGCTCTTACTGACTTCCTTTTAAAAAAATAGAGTGGTGAAAGGTATTAAAAGAAAAAAAGAATAATTTTACAGTACAGAACTTTGACAAACACTATCTCAGCCAGTTGATCAAGGTCAGCACCAACAGTGATAAGTCATGCTGACAGTATGTACCCTTGATACGTTGTGATAAAAATGTCACTTTATCTCTGTGGTCTTCCTCCCAAAAGTCTTTAATCCAGTATAATCATGGAAAAGACATCAGAAAAACTCCATGTGAGTGAGTCTACTGAATACAAGACCAGCCCTCCTCAAAACTGGGAGTGTCACCAAAAAACCAAAAAAGTGAGGAACCAAAAACCAGCCTAGGGAGACATTAGTATAACATGATGTCCTTGGGATCCTGGATCAAAAAAAAAAAGAACGTTAACTATGGTAAATAGGAATAAATTACGGATGTTAGAAAGACTAAATTGTATCAATAGTCAATCCCTAATGGTTACATTATGGTATATTTGCCACGTTTTCAATAACAGAAACTGGATGTGTGGAGTACATGGGACCTTTCTGTAGTATCTTCAAATTTTTCTGTAAATGTGAAACTATTTTAATAACGCAACTTGATTTAAAAATATGGGACATACATATTCATGACAGACAAGGACACAGGTCTGTATAAACAAACCTCAGACTACATGTCGTGAATTATTCTAGACCATACAATAAAAGCTTTCCTGGACACACTGGGCTCATTCGTTACCCATCACCAAAGGGAAACATGACTTTATCCTATGCTGATCCTTAGAGAGGTCAGTGTGGAAGGTTTCCCTGGCTGAGAAAGGGTCTGAACAGTAAACTAGAGGCAGTAGGAACTGATCCTCCAAGATATTTGTTGTACTGTATGTTTTTAAGTTTTTAATTGTTTAGAATTACAGTTGTCTCCATTTTGCCCCCATTACTCTCCCCTGCCCTGCCCACCCCCACCTCCCACATTCCATCTTGAAGAAATGCTGAATGGCTTCAAGGGATGCCAACCTAACACATGGGAACACAGCAGAAGAGGAACGTCTGCGCTACACTCATAGCAGGAGGGGTCTGCAGAATGACCCCCTCCTGATGCCAGTAAAGTCTAGTCAATTTCTTTTATAATTGCTCCCCACTAATGTCGACATCCTAATGGGATCACTACCATTACCCTTCTCTTTCATCTGTTCTTACGTCCTATGAAGTGTGGGGTGAGAGGTGTTTGTTTGCTATAAGAAATTCTTTGGAAATTAAAAGGATCCTGACTATGAGAAAACATTACCCAGAATCCCAGGACGGAGGCTGCTGTGGTTTGCTTTTGTCAACTTGCAGTCAGTTGGAAGGGAGGAAATCTGGTTGTTCAAATCTTGTCATCAAGGCACTGAGAGACCTGCCATTTCGGGTCACTGCTATTGTGGTAGAACGATGAAAATAAAGGGTCAAGCTTCCAAAGACAAAGCCATTTCACATCCTCTTCTATCAAAGTGCAGGGTAACATGATATGTGCCACGTTTTAATAGACACAGGACTCCAATCTAACGACGAGTATGTGAACTTAGTGGGAAATGTTTAAACTTGGCAAATTGTGAACATATCTAGTTTCTAGAAGTATCTTTTTAAGATGAGAAAACATTTGTTTTAACTCATTGAATTCAAAATATTTAATTTTGCGCTTAAGTTGGGATCTCATTTAAAATGAATTATTTCTGTTTATACATTATCTTCGAAATCATACAAGAGTATCTAAGGTCATATTTCAGAGTTAATATTGACTGGTTCTACAAGTGAGTTTGCATACTCCTTGCAAACTGGAAGGAAGAAAGGAGCAGGGAAGATTGGCTGTCATTTCAGATTCTTTTCTGTACGAAAATGCTTATTAAAGCAGTGAGTCAGATCTTGCAATGTCAGAGATGTGCTGGTCTTTTCCTTGGGAAAAATAATGTGCTGCCGCTGCTACATAAGTACAAATCTGACAGCTGCCAGGAAAGGGCAGAAAAACCACATACTGACAAGATTTTCACTTGCTGAGTATTACCATGAAGATCCAAGAAGAGTGAGCATGTTACTGACGAGAGCTGATCAGCCGTAGAATCAAATGCTGGTCAGGCAGCATGATGTAGCTCAGTGCATGACCCATATTTTAAATACCCTGGTGGGTCTTATGTACTAATTGAGGGTGTTGGGAGGGTGAGTGTGCATTCTGAAGGAATGAGAAGGAATGAACATATTTGTGTTCACTTTTTCTTCTGTGGTAAAACATAAATTTTCCACTGATACTAGATTGTATTGTTTTGTTCATTTTCAATCTTGTTTTCCTACCTTGTGTAGATTTTAATAATTTCATTATTACACATGAGGCATGCTGTTTTTTGAATAGTGATGATTTATAGGACTTTTATTCCCTTTTGAATTATTCTCTAATATATCTCCAAAAAGGGGATTTTCAATGACTTTAAGATATATGCTTTTATATTATAGAATTATAAGCAATAGAACTGTTACTAAAACTGGTAACATTTATGAGAAATATCTCATTTTTTTCTACCATCCCTATAAATTATAATGGTATGATATTCTATTTGTTCAAAACATATTTAGAAAATTATAAATTACTAAAAGCTTATTTTAGTAACTATTTTACAAATATTAACTATTACAAATGTTACAAATGTAATAATGATAGTACTCAAATCTACACAAGGTAGAAAAACAAGACTGAAAATGAACAAAAAAATTCAATCTAGTATCCTCACCAGCATTTGTTGTTTGCTGATTTATTGAGTATAGACATTCTGACAAGTATAGGGTGATTTTTCCTTGTGATTTTGATTTGCATTTCCCTGATGATAAATGATGTTGAGCATTTTTTCATGTCTGTTGGCCATTTGTACCTCCTTCTTAGATACATGTTTATTCATTTCTCTTCCCACTTTTTAATTATTTTTATTTTTGTTATTAAGTTGTAGACATATTTTTGATATTAACCCCTTGTGGAATGTATCATTGGTGAATATCTTCTTTGATTCAGGAGGTTGTCTTTTCATTTTGTTGGTGGGTTCCTTTGCTGTGCAAAAGCTTTTTAGTTTGATGTATTTTCTTTTATTTTTTCCATAGGTTGCGTTTCCCTAGGAGACATATAACATATATTGCTAAGAGCAGCATCAAAGAATTAAATACCAATGTTGTTTCTAGGAGTTTCATGAACTTATGCCTTACATTTAAGCCTTTAATTAATTTTGAGTTTATTTTTATATATGATGTAAGAAAGTTGTCCAATATCATTTTTGCATTTATCTGTGCAGTTATCCCAATACCACTTATTAAAGGGACTATCTTTACCCACTGTATTACTTTGCTTTAGATTAATTGACCATATAAATGAGAATTTATATCTGGGGTCTCTATGCCATTTATCTATATATTTGTTTTTATGTCAGTACCATACTGTTTAGATTATTGTAGCTTTCTAGTACAGTTTGTGTTAGTTCAGGGAGTTTGATACCTACCACTTTGTCCTTTCTCAAGATGTCTTTGGCTATTTGGGGTCTCTCATGGTTTTATATAAAATTTTGGATTAATTTATCTAATCCAAATCAGAGAAAATGCCATTGGTATTTTAATAGAGATTGCTTTAAATTTGTATATTGCATTTGGTAGTTAAGAACATTTTACAATATTAATTATTTCAATCCATGAGCAAACTATATCCTTCCATTTATATTTATCTTCTTCAATATCTTTTTTCAAAGTCGTAGTTTTCAAAAAACAGATATTTCATCTCTGGTTAAGTTTATTTCTAGATATTTTATGTTTTTTGATATAATTGCAAATAGGATTGTTTTGTTAATTTCTCCTTCTAATCATTTGTTATTGCTGTATAGAAATGCAATTGATTCTGTATCCATCAGCTGTACTGAATTTATTTACTAGTTCTAGTAGTGTTTTTGATGGAGTCTTTAGGGTTTTCTCTATATAGTATTATGTAATCTGAAAATAATAAGAGTTTTACTTCTTTCTTTCTATTTTGGGTACCTGTATTTCTTTTTCTTATCTGAGTGCTGTGGCTAGGAATTTCAATACTTTGTTGAGTAGAAGTGATAGTGAGCATCCTTGTAGTTTTCCTGATCTTAGAAGAAAGGTTTTCAGCTTTTTAACACTAAGTATAATATTAGCTGTGGGTTTATAATATCTAGCCTTTATTATGTTGAGATGGGATCCTCCTATTCCCAATTTGTTGAGAGTTGTTACCAGAAAAGAGTGTTGAATTTTTTGAAATGCATCTTCTGAATCTTTTATGATCATATAGGTTTAATCCTGTTTTTTAATGTGATGTATCATATTAATTGATTTATGGATATTGAACCATTCTTTCTTCCCTGAGATGAATCCCACTTAGTTAGATGTGTAATACTTTTAATAAATTTTTTAATTCAGTTTGCTTATATTTTGTTGAAAAATTTTTCCTCTCTATCAAGGATATTGACCTGTAATTTTTTTTTTTTTTTTTAGAGGGGAGGGTATTGCCTTTATCAGAGTAATGCTGGTTTCATAAAATGAGTTTGAAAGTGTTCCTCTTTAATTTTTTGAAATAGTTTAAGAAGGATAGATATTCTTGTTGAAATGTGAGATAGAATTCATCTAACATTTCAGCGAGCCTGTGAAGACATCTGACCCATAACTTTTATTTGTTGAGAGTTTTGTGATTATTTCTTCAACTTCTTTGATGGTAATCAGTCTGTTTAGATTTTGTATTTCTTTTTGGTTCAGCCTGGGTAGGTTATATACTTCAAAATTTATTCATTTCTTCTAGATTGTGTAATATTTGACATATAATTGTTTATAGAATTCCTTAATGATTCTATTTCTGTGGTATCAGTTGTAATTACTCTTCTTTTGTTTATCATTTTATTTATTTGTGATTCCACTCTTCTTTTTCTTTATGAGTTTGGCTAAAAATTTGTCAATTTTATTTATACTTTGAAAACCAGCACTTAGTTTCATTGATCTGTTTTTAAAAAAGAAAATCTACTTAGATTATTTTTGCTCTGATATTAACTCTTTCCTTTCTTCTCTTTACATTTTCTCTAATTGTTCTTCTTCTAGTTTTTTTAGGGTAGACTTAGGTTGTTTGAGATTTTTCTACTTTCTGGATGTTGACCTGTATAGCTATGAACTTCCTTTTAGAACTGCTATTGTTCCATCTTATTAATTTTGAAAGCTTGTTATTTTTTCTTCTTTTTTTGTCTTTTTTAAAATTGTTGTTCAAAAGTTTTGTCCATTTTCCCCACACCACTCCTCCTACCCCTCCCATCCCCTCCCCCATCCTCAATCTCACCCCCTCTTTGAATTTGTCCATGAGTCCCCCTTGTTTGTTCCTTGACCACCCTTCCCCCCTCTCCCCCCTTCACTGTCAGTTTGCTCTTCACTTTACTGTCTCTGGTTACATTTTACTGGCTTGTTTGTTCTGTTGATTAGTCTCCACTTATAGGTGAAATCATATGGTATTTGTCTTTCACCCCCTGGCTTATTTCACTTAGCATAATGCTCTCCAGATCCATCCATGCTGTCATGAAGTGTAGAAGTTCCTTCTTTCTTTCTGCTGTGTAGTATTTCATTGTGTAAATGTACCACAGTTTTTTGATCCACTCATTTACTGATGGGCACCTAGGTTACTTCCAACACTTGGCTATTGTAAATCGTGCTGCTATGAACATTGGGGTGCATAGGTTCTTTTGAATTGGTGTTTCTGGGTTTTTAGGGTATAATCCCAGCAGTGGAATTGCTGGGTCAAAAGGCAATTCCATTTTTACTTTTCTGAGGAAATTCCATACTGTTTTCCACAGTGGCTGCACCAGCCTGCATTCCCACCAACAGTGTACTAGGATTCCCTTTTCAACACATCCTCACCAGCAGTTGTTTGTTGATTTGGTTATGATGGCCATTCTGTTTGGTGTGAAGTGCTATCTCATTGTGGCTTTAATTTGCATCTCTCGAGACAGGTTTGGATACCCGTTTGATTTACTAGTCTGATGTTTAGTCACTGTAAATTTGCATTACTTACCGTTTTCTTTCTGTAGTTGATTTCTAGTTTCATGCCATTGTCATAGGAGTATATTCTTGATGTGATTTCAGTCTTCTTGAAGTTAAGGAGGAGGCTTGTTTTGTGACCTAACACTTGCTCTATCCTGCAGAATGTTACATGTGTGTACTTGAAAAAAGTGGGTATTCTGCAGTTTTATGTTGAAATGTTCTCAAAATACCTACTAATTAGATTTGGTCTAATATGATAGTTAAGGCCATTATTTCCTTATTAATTTTCAGTGTGGATGATCCATCTTTAGACATGAGTGAATTACTAAAATCTCCTACTATTATTGTGTTGCTGTGGACTTTTTCTTAATTATTTTGGGTATATATGTACCCAACATGCTCCTATGTTAGGTACATAGATATTTATGGTTGTTACATCCTCTTCTTGGATTGACCCCTTTATAATTATGTATAGTATCCTTCTTTTTCTGTTATTACATTTTTAAAAGTCTATTTTGTCTGACGTGAGTATTGTTACTTCAGCTTTATGTTCATTTCTAGTTGAATAGACTATCTTTTTCCCATTACTTCACTTTCAGTCTATTTGTGTCTTTTCATTTGATTAGAATTCTTATAAGCAGCATATAAATTGGTCATGTTTTTTAATGCACTTAGCCACCCAATGTCATTTTCTTGGAGTATTTAAACCATTTACATTTAAAGTAGTTATTGATAAGTATGTACCTATTGCCATTTGTTAATTGTTTTTGGTTGTTTTTATAGTTCTCTGTTCTTTTGATTTTTCCATTATGGTTTGCTGTTTTTCTTTAGTATTTCTTTCTGGGTTACATTTTCTTTGTTCTTTGTATATGTTTTGTAGTTTTTTGTTTTTTTGGTTAATGTGTGGTTTATATTATTCTATATTTATAGCAGTCTATTGTAGGCTGATAGACATTTCAGTTTTAATGTTCTATTAAGACTACAAATTTATTCCCCTTCATGCTTTGTTATTGATGCCATGTTTTTAGAATTTTTTATGTTGTGTACCTTTTAACTTATTGTAGGTGAATTTGATATAGTTTTCTTTTGACCCTTGTAGAAGTTTTTAAATGTCTGATTTTCTCTGTTTATTAAATATTTGGCTCTAACTGAGATTTTACTCTTTATCATATTTTCTTATTTCTTATTATGGGCTCTTTTTTTCCTGCTTAAATAAAATGCTTTAACATTTCTTATAGAGCTGATTTAATGGTGATAAATTCTGTTAGTTCATTTCTGTCTAAGAAAGTATTTCTCTCCTCTTCAGTTCCGAATGATAACATTTGGGGGTAAATTATTCTAGGCTGTATGATCTTTTCTTTCAGCACTTGAAAGACATACAGCCAATCTCTTCTTGCTGGAAAATTTGCTGATAAGTAATCAACTGATAGCCTTATGATATTCCTTTGTATGTAAGTCATTGTGTTACTCTTGCTTCCTTCAAAATTGTATCTTTTGCCTTTTAATCATAAAATGCCTTGGCTTGACTATCTGTGTATTCATCTCATTTTGAACTCTCTGTGCATCCTGGCCCTGCATATATGTTTCCTTTCCCAGGTTATGAATATTTTCAGCTGCTATTAAATAAACTTTCTAGTCCTTTCTCTCTTCCTTTTCCTAGGATCCCTATACTGTGAATGTTTGAGTGCTTGGTGTTGTACTAGAAGTCCCTTAAACTTTCCTTAGTTTTGTTTTCTTTTTTCTTTTTTCTGTTCTGTTCTGATTGGTTGATTTTCCTCTAATTCTTCTTTAGGCAATGATCCATTCTTCCGTATTAGCTAATATGTTGTTGATTCCCTCTAAAGTATTCTTTTATTTCTGTTACTGTATTCATAATTTCTGATTGGTTTATATTATACTTTTTGTTGTAGTTCTCTCTAAATTTTTCTATTCCACTCTCAAATATGGTGAACATCCTTATGACTGTTTCTTTGAATTCTTACTTTCCTCTTATTTTATACTGAATATATTGGAGTGACTTGGTTAATAAAATCATATGGGTTTCAGGGTTAGAATTCTCTAATACATCATCTGTAATTATATTGTATATTCACCACTCCAAGCCACCAAGTCTCCTCCCATGACCATTTATTACTCCTTTACCATCTCTTACCTCCCCTCACCTCACTTTTCCTCTGGTAATCACCTTTTTCACCCAGCCCCACTATAACCTCCACCCCCCGACAGCTGTCATTCTGTTGTCTGTATTTATGAGTCTGTTTCTATTTTGATTGTTAGTTTATTTTGCTCACTGGATTCAACATATAAGTTAAATCATATGGTATTTGTCTTTCTTGACCGACTTATTTCACTTAGCATAATACTATTCAGGTCAATCCATGCTGTTGTGAAAGGTAAGATTTCCTCCATTTTATAGCTGACCAGTATTCCATTATATAAGTTTACTGTGGCTTTCTTATACACTCATCTACTGATTAACATTTGGGCTGCTTCCATATCTTGGGTACTGTAAATAATGCTACAGAGAACATAGGAGTACATATATTTTTCTAAATTAGTGTTTCTCTTTGTTTGTTTGTTTATTTGAGATATATTCCAAGAAATGGAATCACTGGGTCACAAGGCAATTCCATTTTTAATTTCTCAGGTAAATCCATACCGCTTTCCACAGTGTCTGGATTAGTCTACATTCCCACCAACAGTGCACTATGGTTCCCTTTTCTCCACATCGTCACATACACTTGTTTTTTGATTTATTGATAATTGTAATTCTGACAGGTATGAGGTGATACCTCATTGTGGTTTTAATTTGTATATCTCTGATGATTAGTGACTTTGAGCATCTTTTCATATATCTATTGACCATCTCTATGTCCTCTTTGGAGAATTAACTGTTCAGGACTTTGCCCATTTTTTAATTGGATTGTTTCTTTTTTGGTGTTGAGTTTGATAAGTTCTTTATAAATTTTGGATATTAACCCCTCATCAGATGTATTGGTGAATATGTTCTACCTTCCAGTGGGTTGTCTTTTCATTTTATTAATGGTTATCTTTGCTATGCAAAAACTTTTTTTTAATATAGTCCCATTTGTTTATTTGTTCTTTTGTTTCCCTTACCTGAGGACATATATCAGAAAAAATATTGCTATGACAGATGTCCAAAATTTTTCTGTGTTTTCATCAAGGATTTTTATGGTTTTCAGTCTAACATTTAAGTCTTTAATCCATTTTGAGTTTATTTTTGTGCATGGCGTAAGAAGGTGGCTAATTTAATTTTCTTATATGTATCTGTCTAATTTTCCTAATGCCATTGATTAAATAGACTGTCGTTACTCCATTGTATGATCTTGCCTCCTTGTCAAATATTTATTGACCACAAAGGCATGGGTCTATTTCTGAACTCTCTCGTCTGTTCCATTAATCTTTAACTCTGTTTTAATATCAGTATCATGTTATTTTGATTACTATGACCTTGTAGTAAGTTCAACTTCAGGCAGCACTATTCCTCCAACTTTATTCTTTTTTATCAAGATTCCTTTGGCTATTTGGTACTTTGTGGTTCCATATAAATTTTAAAAATATTTTTCCTAGTTCTGTGAGTTATGCCGTTAGTATCTTGATAAGAAATGCACTGAATCCATATATTACTTTGGATGGTATGAACGTTTTAATGATGTTAATTATTCCTATCCATGAACAAACTATATGCTTCCACATGTTCTTTAATTTCATTCCTCGGTGTCTTATAATTTTCTAAGCACCAGTCTTTTACATCCTTGGTTAAAGTTATTCCTAGGTATTTTTTTTAATGCAACTGTAAAAAAGATTGTTTCTTAATTTCCCTGTCTGATAGTTCATTATTGGTATATAAAAATGCAACAGATTTCTGGGTATATATTTTTTATTCTGCTACTTTACTGAATTCACTTATCAGTTCTAGCAGTTTCTTGGAGGAAGCTTAAGGGTTCTCTATATACCGTGTCATGATATCTGCAAATAAAGACAGTTTTACTTCTTTCTTTGCAATGTGGATACATTTTGTTTCTTCTTTTGTCTGATTTCTGTAGCTAGGATTTCTATTACTATGTTGAATAACAGTAGATAACAGCAGACATCCCTGTCTTGTTCCTGATCTTAAGGGAAATGTTTTTAGTTTTTTTGCTAGTTGAGTATGATGTTGGCTGTGAGTTTCTCATATACTCATATGACCTATATTATGTTGAGGTATGTTCTTCCAGTTTTCCACATTGCTGAGAGTTTTCATCATAAATGAGTACTAGATTTTCAAATGCTTTTTCTGCATCTGTTGATATGATTATGTGATTTTTATCCTTCATTTTGTTTATGTGGTGTTATCACACTTACTGATTTGTAAATATTGTACCTACTTGCATCACAGGAATAAGTCCCACTTGATTATGGTGTATGATCTTTTTAATGTATTGCTAGATCTGGTTTGCTAATATTTCATTGAATATTTTAGCACCTATGTTAACTAGGAATCTTGGCCTCTAATTTTTAAAAAAATATATTTATTTATTTTTAGAGAGGGGGGAAAGGAGGGAGGAAGAGAGGGAGGAAAACATCAATGTATGGTTGCTTCTTGCATGCCCCCAAATGGGGACACAGCCCACTGCCCAGGCATGTGCCCTGACTGGGAATCAAACTAGTGACTCTGGTTCACAGGCCAGCACTCAATCCACTGAACCATGCCAACCAGAGCTAATTTTCTTTCTTTGTAGTGTCTTTATCTGGTTTTGGAATTAGTATAATTTTGGTCTCATAAAATGACCTTGGGAATCTCCCATTCTCTTAAATTTTTTGGAATAGTTTTAGGATAATAGCTGTTATTTCTTTGAATGTTTGGTTAAATTTTCCTGTGAGGCCATCAGGTCCAGGACTTACGTTTTGGGGATTTTTTTTTTTTGATTACTGCTTCAACTTTATTAGTTGTAATCTGTCTATTAAGATTTTCTGAATCTACCTGATTCAGTTTTACAGTATTGTATGTTTCTAGGAGTTCATCTGTTTCATCTATGTTGACCAATTTGTGGGCATATACAGTTGTACCTTGGTATTTGTAGTTAATTTGTTCTGGAACTCCTGATGAGTGCTGAAACCAACAAGTACCAAATGATGAAGCATTTTCTCTAATGGGGTGGCCTCCTGATTCATACGAGCCTAGCAAGAGCAAAGAGTCCTGAGCAAGCACTGATTGCTGACACATTTTTTCTCATCAAAATACAAGCACAGGATTTGAAGAATTCTGAAGCTAATGAGAACCAAGGTATGACTGTGGTTTGTAATATTTTCTTACAATCTCTTGTATTTTTGTGAAGTTGGTTGTTACTTCTCTTTCATTTCTGATTTTTTTTTGATTTGGGTTTTCTCTCTCTCTCTCTCTTTTTTGATAAGTGTTTAAAGGTTTGTCAATCTTGTTTATCTTTACCAAGAACACAATTCTTGGTTTCATTGATCTCCTGTTTTCTTTTTTTAGACTCTATTTCATTTATTTCTTCTCTGATCTTTAATATTTCCTTCCCTCCCTTCACTTTGGGCTCTGTTTCTTGTTAATTTTCTACTTCCTTTTAGTGTAAAGTTAGATTGTTTATTTGATATTTTTCTTGTTTTTTTGATGTAGGCCTGTGATACTATAAATTTCTCTCTGGACTGCTTTTGCTGCATTCCATAGAGTTTGAATTATTGTGTTTTCATTTTCTTTTGTTTCAAGGTATCTTTTTATTTCTTCTTTGATCTTATTGTTAATTCATTCATTGTTTAGTAACATGTTCTTTAGTTTCCATGTCCTTGTGTGTTTCCCTATGTTTTCTTATGATTGAGTTATAGTTTCATAACATTATGGTCAGGGAAGATGCTTGATAGGGTTTTAATCTTATATTTATTGAGACTTGCTTGTGTCCTAATATGGTATATTTTAGAAAATGTTCCATGTGCACTTGAAAGGACTGTCTATTCTGGTGCTTTGGGATGAAACGCTTTGAAGATATCAATTAAATTGATTTGATCTAGTGTGCCATTTATGGCTTCTGCTTTCTTGTTTCTTTTCTGTCTGGAAGATCTATCCATTGGTGTGCAAAATTCCCCTACTATGACTCTTACTGTCATCCCTGCCTTTATGTCTTTTGATTTTTGCATTATATATTTAGGTACCCCAGTGTAAATATGTATATGTCTACAAGGCTTATATCCTCTTGTTGGATTTCTAACTTTATTGTTATGTAGTGTGTTTCTTTGACTCTTATTATACCCTTTATTTTATAGCCTATTTTTTAAGATATAAATATTGCTAGTCCAACTTTTTAAAAAAATTTCCATTTGCATGAAATGTCTGTTTCCATGCCTTTATTTTTAGTCTACATGTATTTTTTTCTGAGGTGGTACTATTTTCTACATCATATATATGGGTCTTGTTTTTTTTAATCTATTCAGCTAGAATATGTCTTTCTATTGGAGTATTTAAGCATTTTATATTTAAAGTGATTGGCGATAGGTACATATTTATTGCCATTTATTTTTTTTTAACTATGTTCCTCTGTTTTTCTTCTTTCTTTTCTTTTTTAAAAGAAGATCCTTTAACATTTCTCTAATACTGTTTTGGTGGTAACAAACATCTTTAGCTTTTTCTTGTCTTGTAATCTCTTTATTTCTTTTTTAATTCTAAATGATAGCCTCTCTTGGTAAAGTAGTCTTGGTTGTAGGTCCTTGCCAGTGGGTGTGTCGATTCTGGGGCTTCTTGTGAAGGACTCTGGTGTAGGCCAACGTCAGACATGGCCTGTGACTGGCTCTGGGCAATGTTTGGAACTACAAAGTGATCCCCAGTTTATGGCTGCCTCCTCGGGGTCTGGGTGTGCATGGGAAGGATCACGTTGTGCACCACAGCTGGCTTTTACCAGCCCTCACCCTGGGGGCAGGTCAGAAAAAGTCCTAAGAGCCTCTGAGATATGTCTTGGTTTGCTTCCACCCGCCAGCTGCATGTTAGGTCAAGCACGGAAAGAGCATCTGGTGGAACTCAAGTTGCAGGCAATAAGTTCTTAGTCATCAATAAGTTCTTAGGTAGGCGTGAGAGGTGTTCGTCAGATCTCTACAGGTTCCAATTTGGTGCTAATATTGTGCTGAGGCCTCTCAGAAAATATTCCAGAGTATAGCAAGCCTATCTGTCATCTGCTGAGTGCTTGCACGCTTTTGTGATGGGGCGGGATCTCAGGGAGTCAGCGGGGTGAAGCCAGCAGAGTTTTTCATCAAGCCCCAAAAGACCAAGATTTGACCATCTAAAGGGAAGGCTCTGCACCAGTCCAGCATGTGAGGGAAAATTTTCTCCATCCTAAACCAATACAACTCAATCTATACCAGGATCTTTATCTCAGCAGGGCAGATGGATGGGAGTCAGAAGAGGGGGAGATGTTGGTCGGGCTTAGGGGAAGTTAAGGGTGTGGTCCCCAACCCAGCCATACCACCTGGTCTGTCCTAGATTCTGCCCAGACCTCGACAGGGTGGCGTCACCAAGAATTGAGAGGGCGGGGTCTCCAGAAGCCCAGAGAGTGGGACTAGAGGATCTTCTAGGAGAGGGGCGACACCAGTCACATTCATGGGAAAATGGGGGGTATAGCCCTCAACCCAAAACCACACAAGTCAGTCACTGATACCCCAAGTTTGCCCAGACCTCCACGCCCCAGCCCAGGCAGCTGAGGCTTCAGCAGAGACGCTCCAAAGTGTGGGTTGGCAGGGAGCCTGGAGGGCGGGGCTATGGCATTCCCGAAGGCTAATGCCCAAGGAGGGGAGTGCTCCACCCAAGAAAGATGGCGCCTGAAGTGCAGGAGAGGGACTCAGCACCGAAGTCCTGTTTGTTGCCCCCTCAGGTGTTCCCTTGCCTGACTCTAGTTCTCTCTGACCCTCCTCCCTAGGAGCCCAGGGTGACTCAATACAAATAAAATTTTGTGCATTGGCTTTTTAAGGGAGTGCCGGTTTCTCTAGCAGAGTTCACTCCCTTCTTGGTGAACAGAATCCTTACTGATTTTCACAGCCAGATGTTATGTGGGTGCCTCTTCCTGGCTCTGGTGTGCTGGGCTGGGGAGCCTGGCGTGGGGCTGAGACCCCACACTTCTCAGGGGAAACTCTTCATCTGAAATATCTCTCCAGAATCTCAGCTGCCACCTGTAGGAGTGGGGACAGCTCTTTCCATGCCTCTGCATTCTTTCCAGCCTTGATGTCGTTTTTTCTATAAATCCTTGGTTTTAAGACCTCTCTTCAGCTAGTCGTCATTTGGTTATTCAGATTGATTGCTCTATATTTTGGCTGTAATTCCAGTTCAGTCCTGAGAAGACGTGAGTGTAGCTTCTACCCTCTCCATCACTATCCTGAATCCCACATTTCTTAGAACTCTTTATTAGGAAAATTACATATTTCTGTTTCCCTAAGGTTTCCCCCTCCCTGGGGATTTTGTGTTCCTCCGATTGAGAGATGGCTTTCTGTTACTCCGTTTTGTTTGATATTCTACGCTTACTTATATAAATTAGACAAAATAGCTATGTATTTCAGACTTGCAGAAGTGGCCTTATGTAGACGCGGTTTCTGTGTAGGCTGTGTATACCAGATGATTTTGGCAGGCTATTAAGGTAAGGGGTAGGCTGGTGCCTAAGGCTTCCCTGCCAAGCCAGATCTGCTCCTGATGGGGAGGCCAGGTATATGAAGCAAGGCCCTCTTGATTCTTTTTGATCCCATTGTTCGGTGCCTAAATGGGCTTGGGAGATGTGTCTAGAAACACTGTGCAGTGGCGTTGCGGGCAGTCTTGGGCATCTGGGTAGAGATCTCACCCACAGGGATATGAACATCCCTGTTCATATCACAGGAATATGAACAATAGCACTCACCATGACCTCTGACCCCAGAGAATTCCTGTAGTCCCAGAGAGCCCCACCAGCTGTTCAGTTTTCTCTATACAATCTTTGTCATTGGTGGTACAGGAAGAAACCGGAGTTTTGGGATGCTGTTGGCCCTAATAGGCACTATGGAATGTGGGGCACTGGCTTGCCTGGCCAGAGTGGCTACTATCAAGGAGGATAAAAGCATGTGGTAATGCCCCGTTGTTCCTGCTTGTTCCCTTTGTTAGAAGGCAAAGGCCTTAAGCCATGTAGCTGGGAACATGCAGGCAGTGATTTGAAAGTAAGCCAAAGCACCTAAATAGAGCCACTACCCATTCTATTGAAGTGGAGAGGAGCAGAAACAATAGAACGGGCAGGTCCTCCGGCCATTCAGCTCCTATAGCACCAGAGGGCTCCAGCGCAACCTCTCTATTCAGGGTCTTGTCTTATTTGTTGTTCAGAAGCTATTCGTTCAGCCTTCATTTTTTGTCATGTGGGTAATTGCTATCTATATACGTGTATATTTGAGTTTGCTCCACAGAAAGGGTGAACTCGGCATCCTCCTATACTGCCACCATCTTGGCCCTCCTCACAATCTTCTTTTAAAGCCTATTTTGTCTGGTATACGTTACCCCAGCTTTCTTTTGGTTTCCTTTAGCATGGAACATCTTTTTCTGTCCTTTCACTTTCAGTCTATTTGGGCCCTCCCTTAAAGGCAGCAGCTATTTCTTATTTATTCTTATGCCCAGATCTTAGCAAAATAGCTAATAGTGCATCAAACTGTGGTCAGTTAGAGACTGTTTTAGAAAGCAACCTGAAAGGCACTGCTTACAGTACTTATTTTACATCTTAAATAAATGCAGTTACTCTGCTTAATGAACAGTCCTTTTTACAGATATGATTTTTTTATGGATTTGGCATTATTTCAACACTGTAGATATCAATTCAATCCCTAAAATTTTCAAAAGACTTTTCATAATTAAAATATTTATGTAATTTGGTGAAATTTGTTCATAGTCCATGGAGCAGGTCTTGTCATATGTTTTAAAGTATTGTTAGGGGGAGTAGGGGATGTCAAAGGACACAGGGATGTATTTGGTAAATACTGTCACTGCCACACTGTTTTCAAAGGTTTTGATAAATTTAATATGTCCTGGTTTTAATGACAGGCACACACAGAGAAACATACATACACATGTGACAATTCATGCTGTTAGTCAAACAACTTTAAGCAAAATACCACACTGAAAATACAGATACAATAGATATAATAAAAGTAAATTAACCAATAAATAAGAGGTCAGTAAGAGTTCAACAAAATCTTATATAAAATAAATTGCATTTGATAGCACTGAACAAAATTGAATGATTTTAAACAATGCAATTTCTGAAATTATCATTGAGGGTCACTTTTAGACTTAGGAACTTCTGTCTATTTACAGATCATTCACATGGCCATCACAAGAAGTCAACACCATCTTTGCAACGTGAATGTTGAGCCTTACTCTAGTTACCTCCTTCCATATTTCTTATCCTCCATTCATCCTGAAATGCCCACTGTTAATATGCTCCATGGTTCTCCATCTCCATATATTTACTTAAATTTTTCTCTGCCTAAAAGTGTTAAGTGTGACGAGTTTCTCCCTTTCATTCAGATAGACACTCTTTCAGAAATTCATTTCTCCTCTAAGATCATTTTAAATACCACTTTCTCATTCAACACTTACCTTGAAATTTCTGTATGTTATTCCATTCTTCCTTCGATCACCGTTCATTTGGTGTCTCAATTACTTTTCACTATTTTACTTCTTATTAGAAAGCAAAACATTTTTGAATGGGTACAAACCTCACATGTTCAAACTGTAAGAGATATAAGATGAAAAAAAGTGAAAGTTATTACCATTCATTACTTTACACCAACATTTTTCTTCTCCAGGTGAAACTGGTATGTTTGCTTACCTCCTATTCTTTCCACATGCATTTTATGCTTATCTAAGAAAATATTCATTTTTCCTTTACAAATGGTAACATTATACATTCTTAACTTTGCTGCTTTCACTTAACAATGAATATTGGAAAATGTACAACACCAATAACTGGTTTCTTCATATTTATGTTGCTTCAGTGTGTTTTCTATCATCTGTCATGTCTTCACTAGTCTCCTGATGACTAGCATTTGGATAATTTTCTACATATTTCTAGTATAATATTGTAACAAAAATTCCTCTACATATCTCAGTGAAAGATAAAACAAAGTCCTAGAAGTAAAACTGCTGGCTCAAATTGTATTTGCATTTGCTTGTTAATGTCTTTACAAAATGTATTTTATTTTATTCAGTTTGAATAAAGCAAGTTTATTATAAACTCAAAAGAAATAAGATAAAAGCATAATAACATAAGTCTGCTATATAATCTATTCCTGCAGGCACTCAGTTTACCCCTCTAGAGACAACCTATGATATCAGATTGTTGTATTCTTTTAGAGATATTGCCTGTGTATAGGAGAGCTTATCATATTTTGGCATATTTCAGATTTCTTATACATTCCATGGTGGTAAGAATGCTCTTGTCACGAAGCTGATTAACAAAATATCACCAAGTATCTGGGTAACCAATGAAATTCAGTTTCAGACATAATCCAATCAAAGATCCCTGAGATTCATGTTATGGTCCCACTGATGTCTAGTATAGTTCTCAGTTGTAATTGGAAAGAAACATACATATATGTACAAATCACTGCAATAGTTGGAATAGTTGTCCTGTACATTTGCCCATTGTAGTCATCATCAGAATTGTTTGCACCCTTATCTTGGGTTTTCTTTGTCTCTTTCCTGAATATTTTTTTCTTTGAATGTTATATATTTATTTCTTAATTTATGCCTTTGTTTTGGTGAAGCACATCCTCAGATTGTTTTTGGCAAAATATGTAGGGGAAATAAGATTTTGTCTTGAATTTATAAATAATAAAAGTGCTTTTATCTCACTTGACTAATGGTTTGAGGACAGAATTCTAAGTTAGAATTTTTTCTTTGGTATTATGAGATGATTTATTCAATGTTTTCTAATTTCTAGTGTGGCTATTGAGAAATATCAAGATAATCTAATTTTTATTCCTTTAGGTAAGCCTAGATTTTTTCCTGGAAGTTTTGACATTGGTGTTATAAAATCTTGCCGATGACATGTCACAGTGTGGAAAGGCACAGTCTTATCCATGAGGTGTTGGTAGCATGAGCCCTTTTGACTAGGAAATAATTCTTCTTTTGTTGGCACTCTCCCTTATTTTTAGATTGAGTTTATTCCTTCCCCTTTATATTTCCATTTTTCTTTCTGAAATGCCTGGTATCATACAGATATTGGATTTCTAGAGTTTTCCTTTAGTTCCCTTTATTTATGTTTGTGCTATATATATGGAGTACTTTCTAGATGAGTTCTATGTTTTCCAACTTTTCTTTTGAAGTTTATTATAACTTTCATATACTTAATATCAAAAGGTTTTATCAGAATATTTTAATGAAAAGTACTCTATTTTTACCTCAGGTATGTAATAAATTCTCCTAACATTCTGAGATTCTAAATGACAGTATGTTTGAATATTTTCATTTCTTTGCAGTCTTTATCTCTTAGTTGTTTACTTGTTTTCTGGTTTTTAAAAAAGTTTATATTTCATGCCATAAATTTTTATTGAATATTAGACCATGATTATCTGCTTATTAATAAGAGCAATGAAATAGAATGCCATTTGGGAGTTCTGAGAAGGATATGGGACTTGTCAATTTTAAGCTTGACCATAAGGTGATCTGCTGAGCCCGCAGTTATTTCTTATGAAACACGTGATGCCATATCTTTATATCTTTCATCTTAGGTGGTTCAGGTTCTTCATAAAAGAATCACCTAATCCCTTTATGAAAGGCAGGGATACATCTAACAGTGTTTGGGGAGCCAAGTTTGGAAAGGCCACTGAGGCCAGCCTTCAGTAAGTGAGGCAGATCTATTTGTGTTTGCAGAGTGATAGTTATGTCTTAACTGACAGGTATTTTCAAATCCTGAAAATCTTTGGTACCTTCCACCCAGAATAAATCTATAGACTTAAGTGAATTTTGGAGGAAGGACAGTGACCCAGAAGCCTGGATATTAAGAAAATAATGTAAGGATCAAATTGCTTCTCAAGATTCTGTGCACTTGTATTAGGTTCCTCCAGAGAAACACGACCAATAGGATGTGTATATATAGAAATATGCGTGTGTATATATACATAAAGTATTACAAAGAATTGGCTTAAGTCGTCATGGAAGATGAAAAGCCCCAAGATCTGCAGTCACCAAGCCAGAGACCCAGGGCAGCGGATGGTTTAGTGTCAGTCCAAAGCCTGGCAGGCTCCAGACCCAAAAGGAACTGATATTTGGGTCTGAGTCCCAAGGTAGAAAGAAAAGCCATGTCTCAGTTTAAAGGCAGCCAGTCATGAGGAATTCCCTCTTACTCAGGGCGAGTCTTTCTTTTCATTCTATTCAGGCCTTCCACTGACTGGATGAAGCCCACCGACATGTACGTTTTACTTAGTGTACTGAGTCAAACCTTCACTTTATCCAGAAACACCCTCACAGACACACTGGGACTCGCGTTTGACTAAATGTTTGGGCACAATCGTACTCCCCAATCAGGTTTGACAGATGAACTTGACCTCCATAGTCCTTCTCTCTGATTTAGCCCCCTTGGATTCACCCCTAATGACAACAGCACTGGCGCTGCTAGTCCCTCAGCACACTGAGGAATCTGTTTTTAAGGGTGATTTTGTTTTCTTCCCTCTCCATGGGCTTATGGTGTCTCTTTGAGTCTGCTATACAAGTTGCTACTTGCCCATCATTTTTCCAGATTTAATATTGACTTATGACTGTCTACTCACCTGTTTTTTTTATTATCTTTATGGCGTTACATTTTTGTTTCAAATGGTTTTAGATCTGACGATTTGGGGAGGAGATCTCTTGGAAAAAGGAAATCTGTTCCCACTGTCTTAACTCAGAGATGTCCTTTACTTAATAAAATATGGCAACTTGCTTATTCAAAGCACCAAGTATTAAGTTGTAAGAGTACCTATGTTGAGAGTGCTCCATAGATGCTTGATTAATGGGATTTTGTGTGTATGCACATACGTTCATTAACAAATACATATGAAGCATGTGTACTCATATCCACATACAAATAGTAATGCATTTAATGTGAGTGCATATTTGAAATGGGATAATATTTCTTTGTATTATTTTGCAGATATTCTTGCTGTCATTCTCTTTGAAGGCCGGTGACTAAAATGCTATAAAAGAGAAGAATATCTAAGTAGTTATAAGCTTTAAAAATCTTATTAAGAATCATTTTTTTTAATCCTCACCTGAGTACACTTTTTTATTACTTTTAGAGAAAGAGGGAGGGAGAGGGAGAAACATCAGTGTAAGAGAGAAGCATTGACTGGTTGCTGCCCATATGTGCTGCTGTGGGGACCACACGTACCAAGACCGGGGATCGAACCCACAACCTACGTATGTTCCCTGCCTGAGAATCAAACCCTGCAACCTTTTGGCTACAGGATGACACTCCAACCAACTGGGCCACACACCAGCCTGGGCCAGGAATCTTAAACTGTATTTTTTCAGTGAAGATTGTAAAATCTCAGGGTGCTCTAAAATCCTTCAGTTCTTATGTGAATTTCTGTAGTTTTCCCAAACATGTCTAATGTAGTTTTTAATTTTACCTAAAAAAATTATAAAGTATTTTGGCATGGAAAAATATGGTTATAACAGGTCCTCTCTAGGATTTTGTAGTTATCTTGAAATATGATTGAGTATAGTAGCAGTGTCTGGTAAGCACTTTGCATTGTGTTTCCCGGCACTATACACTAAGGAGATTTTGCTGTACCTTTCTATGGTTATGCTTCCACAGTGAGCTTCAGGATTTTAAGGCTCAAATTTTTACATAAGTACATATGGAATTTTCTGTACTGCTAGGGGTTAATTTTTTAATACTCTGGATTATTTCTTTTCCCAGAATCTAATTTAGATATTTTACAGTGTGCTCATTGTTTTCATCTGCCTTTTCTTAACTTCTTGCTTTATTTTTTTACTTGCTTGTGTCATCTTATGCAAAAGTCTTTTGGGTTGTGACTCATTTTTTGGTATTAGCTGATTAAATCCTAGTCTCTTAAATGAATCCCTTGACTACTGTCAAAACATATTTGTGTCAAGATCTCAATCCCTGTCATAATTTAAGAAGACTTGATTAGTTCACTTTGAATACTTCTCTTTCATAAGGAGAGCATCTTTTAGCATCTTGACCTTTCAGATAATTTATAAGAGGACTAATATATTAGAGCATTATTTTTTAATGACTATGCAGTTGGGATCACTTCTATCTCCTACTTATATTCTAAAACATGTTATTTCTGGTAACCTATTTTTCTCTAATTTTTTTTTACATTAAGATGATAAAAATGCAGTTTCTTAGTTTTATTATTGATACATCAGGATTTATTTTGTAAATGTAGAATAAACTAATGATTAATACATTTATGAGAATTATATGTAGCATAATGATATAAATAATACTCATGTATACAAATTATGAAATAACATATTAGCAATACTATTAAGTTACTTTTGTGCTTTCTCCAAAACCCATTGCCCTGACTGATCTGGAGGAAAAGCACTCTGCTGTATTCTTTTTTATTTTGATTAGTATTTCCATTTGGCTAGTAGTGTTGTTCAGTGTTTGGATTTTTCTGTTTCTTCCCAATTCAGTCTTGGAAGGTTGTATGTTTCTAGAAATTTATCCATTTCTTCCAGGTTGTCGTTTTCGACATATAATTGTTCATAGTATTTTCTATCTTTTGTATTTCTCTGAGGCCAGCTGTCACATCTCCTTTTTCATCTCAGCTTATTTATTTGGGCCCTCTTTTTTCTTTTCTTAATCAGCCTTGCTAAAGGTTTATCAATTTTGTTTATTGTTTTAAAGAACAAGCTTTTGGTTTCATTGGTCTTTTTCATTGTTTTTTAAGACTCTATCTCATCTCTTTCCACACTGATCTTTATTTTCTTCCTTCTACTCACCTTGGGCTTTTTTACCTTGTTTCTTTAGGCGTGTGGTTAGATTGAGATTTTCCCTGTCTCTTGAGGTAGATCTGCATCCTATGAATTTTCCTTGAACTGCTTTCTCAGTGTCCCGTAGATTTGGGGTCATTATGTTTTCATTTTCATTTGTTTTAAGGTATCTTTGGATTTTTTTCCTTGATCTTATTAATCCATTCAGTGTTTTGTAGCATGCTGCTTAGCCTCCATATGTCTGTGTTTTTTTAGTTTTCCTTTTCTAATTGTGAGCAGAGAAGATGCTCGGTATGATTTCAGTCTTCTTTAATTTTTTGAGACTAGTTTTGTGGCCTAACATGTGGTCTGTCCTGGAAAATGTTCCGTGTACACTTGAAAATGCATATTCTGCTTCTTTTAGGTGAAATATTCTAAACATATCAAACCTATCTGGTCTAATGTGTTGCTTAAGGCCTGTTTTCTTGCGTGTTTTCTATCTGGATGACCTAACCATTGACATCAGAAGGGTGTTTACGTTCCCTACTATGACTGCACTACTGTTGATCTTTCCATCTACGTTTGTATGGATTAGCAGTCACATGAAGTGATTTCAGTATCAGGCAGTATGAGATTAATGAATTGCCTTAAAGCTGACAGGAACCTAAGGATGTAAGGTAACATGAGGAAACAAGAGCAATATTTTATTTTTCTATGAAAATAAACTCACCTGCCCTAAATATGTTTTTCTACATACTTCATTATTTGCTTTTTTCCCTTTAAAGAATTTTGAAGTATAATGAGGCATGGTTATTTAAAATGTTTAAGTATTGTTATTTTAAAATATTAACATCAGACCCTCCCAGAAGTGAGGGGCTTGTATGTAGATATTGAACAAGTCACATTCTGTCTTGCAAACTTTCTGCAAAGAGCCAAGTGAGAAATGGTGTAGGCATTGCAGCTCTGTGGTCATCTCAGCCTCACTTCTCAACTCTGTTCTTCTAGTGAAAAAGCAGTTGAGAATGACACTAAGTGAATGATGCAGTGTTGTACCAACATAGTTTGTTCATTAATGGGGGTAGCAGGCCAAATATGCTTTGCAGGCCATAGTTTTTCAACTCTTGTTCCAGAGCTGGTTCTTCACTTAATTATATATCATATGCTTTAAAATCATCTGCATTCTTTAGGACTGCATCCAGTTCTCATGCTGAGTAAACATTATAAATTGGAGGATAGTTCCTTTAAGGAAAAAAATTATGAACATAAAATTATTTAAGAAGATAGTTAACATTAAAAATAAAAGCATATTGTATACCACAAACATTATGAAATCTGGAAAAAAACCAAATAAAAACAATGTCTGTATTGTCATGTCTCTAACATTTGTCCTCCAATTTTTGGTGGCATACTTTTCCAACTCTTCATATATAATAAAATTTTCTATATTGTGGAAATTTTTCTCTATTTTTCTAATTTGGTTGACAGTAATTTTTCTAATGTGGTTGACAGTAATTTTTTTTATTATTAATGTTTTAAAAGTATCTTTCAGATATTATAATTGTTATATTGGTAATGCCCTGATAATATTCCTGTACTGTTATTAATTTCTAAAAAAATACCCTCAAGCATCTGTTTTATGAGCCATTGGATTTGAACATGACCTCTGTAGGCTGGATTCTGCCTCTCTACATTTCAAAACTTGTGTCTCCTTTGTGACATGTCCTTGCCTGTGCCACCAGAGGATAAACACCTATTACAGGTTATTCCTGGTCCTTCCTTTAGTGAGTGAATCAGCATGGGCGAAACAGGCAGGGGGCATGATTCCTGTGACCATCCCACATCGGGAAGACTGCCTGTAACCAAATTCTGTATACACATGACTGCTCATAAATCAGAGTCCTACCCACTAAAACCAGACTGTATTCATACAAACTCAGGTTCTGCCAACTAAATCCCCAAACAGGCATGGCCCTTCCAAATCCCCTACATAAAGGAAATGTGAGTATTCTTATTTTCATGGCAATATGCTTACGTAAATTCAATACAAACCTGTTTTTCTTATAACAGGACATAATTAGAAACATTGGTTACATTACCAAGGCCTTGACTGAAATGTTATAATTGAGATAGATGTTCATAGACTCAGAAATAACCAGACAGTTTTAAGGCACTAAAGTTGACTTTCTGGAGCCAAGAAAACCCCTTGGGAAAACCAGTCTTGCGCCCTGTTTACAGGGTTCCCAGAAGTTTACCAGGAGAGTAAGGAAGGTCACTTCTTGGCAGATCCAGGTACCTCAGGACATTTTGGGGACCTGAGGACAAGAGGAATTCGCTCAAATCTATATGTATTGCAGGCAAAGTCTGATGGCAAGTCCTTGGCTTGGCTTTCTAGTCTCAAGAGGCCCCAGCCCCTCCAACGCCACCACATAAGGGAAATGACATGTCAGGAAAGTTACATTAAAACAAACAGTGGTTATGTATCAATCTTGAATAAGAGTTAAAACCTTTTACTTTTACAAATTTCAAAAATATTTGATCAGTGAGCACATTGCTGAGGCATCTCCTAGGGCCTTGAGAGTGGCTGATGTAAAAGAGGTCCCTGAAGTTTAAGCTTCATTAGCTTCATGGTAGAGCCATCTTCAGGTTTCCCTAAAAATGGACCCCTCAGTTCCCAGCCCTGGCATACAGAATGTAAATTTCTGGGAGATGGGAGTGAGGCACTGTACTTCTAACATGCTGACCCTTCCAACATGGCCTGGAAGCTCTATGTAAGGTCAGGACAAAATTTTATTGCTAACACGCCAATGGTGCTGGCCTTCTTCTTCTAGTACCCAGAGTCAATAAAAATATTTTAAAAACCAGGGATGCCTCTGCTTCCAGATGATCATTCAAGCATTGTAATTATAGAGGATTTATCTCTGAAGTGAAGCCAATAAACTATTTGTATTTAGGGCAAGGGAGTCCAACCTGTGGCCTGAGGCTCCATGCAGCCCAGGATGGCCATGAATGAGGCCCAACACGAAATTGTAAATTTACTTAAAACATTATTAGAGTTTTTGTGCTTATGCGTTGCAGTGTATTTAATGTGTGGCCCAAGACAATTCTTCCAGTGTGGCCCAGAGATGCTGAAAGGTTGGGCATCCTTGAATTGTAGGGGGTACTGGCTTGTATTTTTTCAGTGGGTGTAATAACAGATGCCAAAAGGTTATTTGTAATGCTTATAAGTTTATGTTGGCATTCAGTAATCACTTATTTTTATTTATGATTTAAAATTTCAAAAGTAGATTTCACCTTCATTAAGTAATTATAAAATGCAAACATACAGGGTATATTTTTATTTTTACAGGGATAGACAGAGAAAAGCATCGATGGTACGTGGGGGTTTGCAATACATGCTGTTTATTAAATAGATTATTTGAGCATAAAAAATTGATGCTAGAGATTAATTGCCAAATCTAGACAGTCCCCAAATGTATGTCTTCCTAATTCTAGTCACCTCCTCCATAAAAAAAAAAAAATTCCATGTCTGTTTTCAAAGAGATGAGTGAAAATTAAGCATTTATTCTAAGAGCTGAGCCATTTTTGATGATGTCTTAGAACAAGTGTCAATGTATGTTTTCATTTAGTTATCCAAGACTTGTATCCTACTTTATATGATGCAGTCCATCTCCTAAGCACTTTACATACATTAACTTATTGATTCCTTGTTGCAATGCTTTAAGATAACTATGATATGTTTCACGTGTGTGGAACGAATGAAGTATGGTGAGGTCAGGGAGTTCCTAAGTCCACCCAGCTAGAATATATATGGAGGTTCAGACTGACATCCAGGATTTGTAGTTCCAGATGTTCTGTTCTCCATTATATATGACATTGATCACATTCTTGTATACACAGATCTCAGCATGGGGAGTATACAAATCTCACAATTTGAATTACACAAACAAGGAAGAATTTTTATTTGACCCCTGGTTGTTTAAACTCTCCAGTAACTAATATATCAAAATCTAAAATGTTGGCGCAAGGCCTCATCACTTTTCCCACCAATTTCCTTTTTAAATATGGTGTCAGTTTGGACTTTAAAAATCAACATATGCTGGCCCATCTTGGCTATGAAGAAATTTCTTATTCTTGTTGAACATTAGTTAACTTCATCGCTGAAATTTGTGGACATAAGAACATAATTCATAAGTTGACAAGGAGATTAAATGACATGATGCATAAATGTTTGTAAACATGGACCTGTCTTAGGCAGACAGCTAGCATGTAGTAACTGTTCTCACTATTCATGCAGCACATTCCTGTCACTTACCATGGAATCATGTCTGTGATGTTTCAAGTCATTACAGGGCTATTTTAAAACACCCCGTTCTTTTCAAATTGTTTCCCGATTAGTAACTTGTGAGTGCTCCTTTAACTTTTAATCTTTTTTGACACTTTCTGACCTGGCTTTTGTTTGTGTTTTCTCACCATAAATCATCTCTATCTCAGGGAAGCCTCTCATCAGTCAAGGTCTCATTGCATTCCTACTCCCCCAAGGTTCCTCCAATTTCCTAGGATTAGAGCTAGAGTCGCCTGAGAGCATGTAGATAGTTCAATAAACTGCTTAAAAAAACAACCCTGCCCTTCTCACACAATCTGCTCTGTGGCCTTCATTTCTGCACGGTTGTTATCCCAATCAATACTGGTATCTCGGTAATTAAAGGCTCCCAGGTTTAGACTTTAGGCCTTCTTGCTAGGTCCCCTTATCTGCAAAAACACTGCCTTATACATTTGCCTCTGCTGTCCTTGACTTCTAAAGCTGCCATCCACAATTACATTGCTATTTTTTATTCCAAATCGACTGCTGTGTCAGATGAACTATTTAAATGATCTTCGCTCATACAATCATTACTGTGGCCCACCCTAACAATATTTGAAAGCACCATTTGGTTTGTATTTCTTACCTTGGTACTAAGCTGAATTCCCTTCCACTCGTCATAAATCTTTTCTGGATAAATAAGTACATCTCCATTGAATTATGTTTACCTATCTGTTAGCTTTCTGACAAAGTGGCTCTGGAAAACACCCTTCCCATCTTCAGAGGCTTCTGCTCTACCTTTACCTTTCTAATGATCAATATCTGCACTAAAAATGAGAAATGCAGTCAAGTATGGGCATGACTGCACATAGATGAATATGTGATATTACGGATATCCCAAAGACTTATAAAAATAAACTGCCTTACTTTACATCTGATGGAAAAAGCCAATCCTGTAGTTGTACTTCGATAATGAAGAGATTTTTGATTTGTGAAGCCCTGCAAGGAGCTGAAAAATACTTTAGACATATTTCCTCAGACTTCTCCGCACACTGAGGCTGGAGGCTTTGCTATAAATTATGCCAGATGGCAGATTTGACTGACCCTTACAGAAGTGCAGACTCTGCTTGTACATAACTGTTTAAGAATCCACAGGCAAGGTAAATGGGGAGGGGTAAATTAAAGAGAAAATGGAGAGGAAGAAAAACAGAAAAGCAATGTAGTAAAAGGAAACGTGTGGTTTTAGTTAAACCTGTCACGTGAGCGGACAAAGCCCTCACATGGGCCTCAGTAACAGCATCGTCGACAATCACCCCTACCTCCTTCAACAGCCACCCCTGCCCACCGCCACTGTCAGCACCAACTATTGAGAACTACCAGTGACTACTAACTATTATCGCCATCAGCCGCCGCCAACTACCAACCACTCCCTGTCACCAGCAACCACGACCGACAACCACCAACAACCATCAAACATCCACTAACAAACACAGCCCGTCACCTACAACAAATATGAACGAAGCCAGTGACTACCGCCTAGCATCAAATGTAGCAGTTAGTGGGACACAGGGCTGGGGCAGCAGAAAGGTAGGATCGGACAATTGAGAAAGGTCCCAATTTTAACAACCTAAGGACAATCCCAAGGCTGACAAGGATAATAAAAATCCAAACGTGAAAGTCCATGCACAGGAATTTATGAGCGAAGATAGGAAGGTTATCACTATTTCTTGAAAACAAATTATTAGAAACAGCATAGCGGAAAATCTATAACCATAGTGGAAAGCTAAAAATAACAGAATTTGGTTTTGCTGTGATGCAACCTCAAAAAAATTAGTTATAAGTATATGTAAAGTTACCATAGTTAAGTTGTTCATATTCACAGATAAAGACGTGTTTGGTGGATCATATGACTTTCACAAAGTCATGTAACAAGCTTCAGAGCTTGTTCAGAGCTATGTACGCATAGTCCCAGGTGGCTCTGTGCTGGATCAAGCATTTTCACCACACAAACTGCAATGGCTTTCTTTTTCAACAGACACTACCTGTATTTAACTAAGAGTTAAAACATTCTGTTTCAGGTGAACCTTTTAAATTTTCCATTTCCAGCTTTAACAATCTAAAAACTGCTCAGGTAATTACACATAATAGTAAGGGTCAGGGGGACTAAAGAAAAAAAAATCAATATAAGATTATATAATTGTATTTCTTCCAGTACCGAAGCTACCCATAGAAATTCTAGTTATCAGAAGACATCCAACCTTGGCAAGGTTAGTCTGGATTTGTGGTTAGAGTAGTTGTGATTTTTAAAGTATTATGATGATGATGATAATCATTATGGAGTTGTAGCATGTACCTTTTAATTTGGTTGTCAAGGGAGACAGGGAGTGATAATTAAGGCTAAAAGATGGAGAATAGAAGTCTTATTAAAGGATATATTGAAGATGGGAATTTGATCTGAGAATTAGATTATGATGAGAGTTTTTAATGCAGCTGTGACACTCTTGAGTGACAGGGGAACTGAGCAGGCAATTACAACGGCAGGCATCTCCCCTAATCTTTACAATCCCAAACTCACAGTCACATCCATTTAAATTAATTTTATGAAGCCTGCGCATTTATAGCCTCACCAAATTGGAAATTTGTTTATTGTCCACAGGAAGTAATTTTAGGCGAGCAAGTAGCAGCGAAAGCCATCATGCCTATTTGTCTTTTTAACTTGTAAAATTAATAATATGAGATTAATCTGAAGGCTGCTGCCTTTATGAGAGCTGACTGATCCTCAGTAGACAAGCATTATTGTGATTATCAGTGAGAAGGTTAGAGGGAGGCATGTAAAAGTCACAGCTGATCCATGAGTTCCTACATTAAGCAAAGGATTTGAAAAAAAAAAAACAGCAACAAGGCTTGTGTTGCTCAGTGTTATAAGTGAGAAATCAGTCTTCCTTGCATTGCTATAACTGAAATTTTCAGGAATGGATTTTTAACAACTTTGGACATAGTTAACTTAAGATGTCTGTTCAGTAGAGATAGCAATAGCTCATTACCATGCATGCCGAAAACCTATTTTAAGAAGTACTTTACTGCACAAAGATTAATTTACCACATCATATTTTTCCTCCTAGTAATGCCAATATAAATAATTGTTGTGCCTTAAATTGGCATTATATTTTGATAGCATAGTTTTTAATATACAAAGAACTGTTCAGCGAAACTGTTCAGAAACATGGAAATGGAGACAAAAATGGGAGTCTTTGGGAACAGCTCTTAATTTAAATCCCATTTATTGTTCTGTTAGAGTGTGGTCGCTGAAGATGTTTCAACATAATAATGATGGAATCATGATTGCTTTGCAAATAAGTTTCAAAATATATCAGAAATTTGTTAGTGGCTTAGTATGGCAAAATCTGAAAAATCACCCTAATTTAAAGTGTTCTTTTTTATTCCCATCTGTTAATATACTGTTATTTCCTCTTAGGGTTATCTGATAGGGCTCTTGTGTATGTCTATACATATATATGTGTATGTGTGTGTGTGTGTGTATACATATTGTGTGTATATATAATAATATATAAGATATATATAATAGTATATATATATATAAACACATAAATAATTTGGGCAGAGCTCTGTGATAGCAACTAGTAGGTGTACAATTTTCCTAAGTTCTAGTAATAAAAGGGTGTTAATGCCATCATCCTACAAAATAGATGTCAATATACAGTACTTATAGATAGAATAAGAAATAAATGTGATATGTGATAATCAAAAGTTTAAAATACTAAAAAGGGTAATAAACAGTACCTACATTTTGGGGGGGAATTGGTGAAAAAGAGAAATTGCTGTATCCTCAGTATACAGGGATATTATAAATAATATATATATAATGTTCAATAGCATAAAACTATTTTTTAGGAATAGGATGATTTAAAACCAGAAATAATGATTTGAATATTTACCACTGGGGCACAAAAGAAAATATAAAGATACTTTCAAGCGAGAGTTTTCATTTCTTATGGCTCTTTAGTAATGTGCAAATATTTCTGAGAAAATGTTAAAATCTTATTTTAAATATGTTCTCTCTATATATGTATGTGAATATGTATGTATGGTATTGCATGCCATAAGCTTTCAATCACAAAATGGATTTATATTTTTTCTTTTGTGACACACTAGATATTCTGAAAAAAACTTTGCTAGTGTTCTTTCAGTCTGTCACTTTTAGTATGATGATGAATAACTGGGCCCATTTTACTTCATTTCCTTCATGTAAAACTCAGCTGGTAATATCTAATGTATCAGTGTGAGGGGGTTCAAATTAATTGTGTAGACTTAGTAATGAACGTGTGCTACATTATTCTCAGCACCCGAGCTGTGATTAAAACCTCAGTTCTGTGCAGTTGGAGGAAGACACTGTCTTTCTACCACTACCAGTTAAGCACAATATAAATTAATGACAGAGGACAGCTATAAAAGAGGATGCAGCAGAACCCCCTCTCCTTTCAGGACCACCATCTACCTTTACAGTGTTCTCCCTTAGTAGGCGCCCAGCAACCTCCATCAGTGTCTAAATTAAACTCATGTCTTTATCCAGCCCCTCTGTGCAGGATATCCCATGCATGTTGCACTGAGGCTTAAATAGCTGCTCTGCTAGCTCTTGGTATACAGTTTAATCAGTTGAAGGGGGAAGACTCCCAGGACTGTTAAATCTGATGGGGATAATTTGATGTTGGAAACATCACTGTTCATGTCGTCTTATATTTGAGTATTTTTTCTCAAGCCGCTATTCCATGTGCATTTACAGAGGTAGTGAGCATTAAACTGAGATTTAGGAGACAAATATATTGTTTAGGCTCTGCCAGGTTACAGCCGGTGACCCTGGCAAATTAACCCGAGTGCTTTCTCGTGTGTTACACATGCTTACTGTTACTGTCCCTACAGCACACTCCTTTCTGTTGTACATGTAGATGTTAATATCCATTCTGTGCTCAGTAAATGAAAAAATGACTGGTGAGACAGACATACTTCCTGATATAAAATCTCAGGAAAAAATAAAGATAGAAGACAGGAGTGTGTCTACAGAGGTTAATATCCCTGATGGGGATATTAACATTATCCAGATTCTAATTTTTCCCTCTCCAAAATCTAAAATGTAAAAATCCAAGGAAGGTGCTTAGTAATGGAACTTAATTTGCAAACTCTAATGGAAGAAAAGATGAACAATATTAGTCCAGAAAATGCTGAAAAAGAACAATAAGAATAGTTCGAATATGAAAACAAAATCAGTAATGAAAGCAGTGCATTGTTGGCATAGGAATTAAAAATGAGGAAAACTAAGATGAAAAGAGCAGGACATTCTAGAAACAAGAAAAAAGGCAAAACTCTTCAACAAGTGATACTGGGACAGATAAAGGGACCTCTCCATTGCTAATGGCCACAAAGACTGGTTTTATATCTAGAACTGTGGTCCAACAGTGAACTTTTGTTACTACCTGTGATAAAATTTGCCGTTCCAAATAGAATACAATAGGAAGGAAGAGGCAGAAGATTGGAAGATATAATTTTAGAATTCAAATCAGAATTTTCTGCTAATAGGAGTCTACAATCATCAGCAATTAGATGTGACTTCCTGAGAGTGGTCAGCACTAAGTTAAAGAGGAAAAAAAACTACCTCTTAGAATGGCTTTGAAAATTGAACGAGCTAAGACATGAGAAAATATCTTGTATATTTAAAACTAATATTTATTGTTTTCCTTTAGTAAACTTCAACTGGTATAAATCATACTCTTATGATCAGATATCTTTATTTTTATTCAGTTTTTCCTTAAAGCACTAGAGAAACTGCAGTTGTATTCTCTTCATTCTCCTTCCTTATTGAGAAGGAAAATGCATTTATCCATTCCCAAAGGAATGCATTTTTATTTTAAATATTAATCATTTATGTGTAAATGTATTACATATATATTTTTATTTTCTAAATTTAAAGAAATTGTGCAATGCTCTGTGTATTATTTGTGTTAAATTATGTTGAGACGCTTAGGATATATCAGCTGTGGTACATTTACATGATGGAATACTACACAGCCATAAAAAAGAAGGGAATCGTACCCTTTGCAACAACATGAGTGAACCTGGATATTATGCTAAGTGAAATAAGACGGTCAGAGAAAGCCAAATACTGCATGATTTCACTCATATGTGGAATCTAAGGAAGAAAATAAACTGATACACAAGATAGAAAAAGAAGCATGGAGACATGGAGCAGACTTACAATTGTCAGAGGGGACGGGGGAGAAGGTGCTGGATGAAAGGAGGCGAAGGGATTAGCCAAAGAACATACATCCATAACCCATGGACACAGACAACAGTGTGGTGATGGTCAGAGGGAAGGGGGTGGGGGCTGAGTGAAGTGGGCAAAGAGGGGAGGAGAATGGGGACATCTGTATTAGGGTCACCAATAAAAAAAGAAAAAAAAATATGTTGAGATATACCCATATCCCTAATTTTATATCTTGCTAGGAAAAAAGACCTCTATACTTTTATTTTGTGATCCAGTTATTAGTCCTAAGTTTAAGGTACAGTTTGGGGAAACTTTCTCAGTGGTATTATTCTATTCAAGAATAGTCCCTAAAGGTTACAAGTTGTATTCACAAACAAATGTAAACTACTGAGCATCAGCATGGATATACACCATGACTGTGCGTATATCAGAACTGCCAGGTTGATACACATTACCTACCTTCAGGGTGCTCACAGTCCAGATGGAAAATGTGAATATGTACACGTTACCCTAGGGGTAAGTAAGTAAGTAGCTGCAAAACTCCTTTTATAATTGTCCATGGGATGTATATCATCTTTCCCCCCATTTCTCTCTTCCTCTCAACTCACAGGTAGGGAGTAGGTCTGTGGACACTGTCTTTTGCTTTCCCATGTGCAGTGGTCACAAGAAGCTTTGACATTACCTCCTGAATATGAATAAAGACATGTGGGTGCAGACACTGTCACAATAAAAAATTTTTTAGTCATCACTGAAGTCTGGGACTGTAGTGACTTGCTGACCACTACAGAACAGTGGAAGGCACTTTACAAGGAAAGCCAGGAATCACTCCTTGAGAAGAACTCTCTCATCCGTATCTTTTCAGGAGGAAAGCATGTTCTCATATCCAGAGCTAAAAGAACAGGTATGAGAGGGAGGGAGGTTGGGGGACCCAATGATTACCAGATAAACAGCCTTGCTGAGCTTGCAAAATGGAAATATTCTAATTCCATCATCCTTCTTAACTGATCGGATCTTTAAGTTTGTGATTTCTGTAAACATTGTGTTTTATACCAATGCATTTTCACTATACTTGCCCGAAGGTCGTTTACTAGAAAATTCCGCAGAAAGCTTTTGTAGTGATAGTAGTCCCTGGGTTCTAGAACATCTTTAACAGTTTATCTAGAGCCTTTATACTTAAGGTTAGATTGACTTAAGTATAAAATCTTTGATTCATGTTTTTTCTTGAATTCATTTTTCTATTATTTCTGACATCTGATATTATTAGCCAAGTGACTGATGCGAATCTGGCTGCATATACAGGGTCCAGCACAAATAACGCCCCTTTTTTATTACAAAATCTTTTATTACAAAATCATAAGCATGTAATTCTGTAACATAACAATATCACAATCAAGCATACCACATGACATTCTAGGTGAAATGTTCAAATTAAAACTATAAACTATTACACCCATATTAATTACCCTACCAACCACACTCAAGCAGAGCTTACCTCTGCCGCACCCTGTATGTTTAACTTTGCTATTTTGACAGTACCAAATGATGTTGTTCTCTCAACATTTTTGATGTTGTCTTTTAATGTTGGCCACTCGTGGCCAGTCTCCTCAGGTGCATGGGGTTTCACGTGTATATAGTAGCAAGTTTTCATTCTTTTCACTTCAGCAGTTTGTATCATTAACTTTATTTCTTTGGATTTGGCTGCCTGTTTTACAGGTGTTGGATTTTTATTATGTTATATATCATTTTTTTCTTGAATATTTTAATATTTTTCACCTTTCAGTACATTTCCTTTGAGATGTCATTGATTTGCTTGTTCTCTTGTGTGCTCCCTATAGGCTAGTGTCCTTTCTCCAGTGATTTCTGACTATTAGTTTGCCCCTCTTTTCAAATATATTGATTCTGTAATGACAGATGATTTTCTATATCTATTTTTTTACATTAAAAAGTGTCATCACTTTTTTTCATTGAATGTGGGGAGTTGCTTATTCTGTTATTGTTTTAAATAAAAATAGTATATATTTATGGTTTACAACATGGTGATTTTACATATACATACAGAGTGAAATTATCATTACAGTCAAGCTCATTAACATATGGTCTCACATACTTACCATTTTATGTGGGATTGCTGGGTCATATGGTAGTTCTGTTTTTAATTTGAGAAACCTCCATACTGTTTTCCATGGTGCATGTTCCAAGTTACATTCCTACCAACAGCATGCAAGGGTTCCCTTTTTTCCACATCCTCAACAATACTTATTTTCTTGATAATGGCAGTTCTAACTGGCCTGTGGTGACTATTTCATAGTTTTGAATTGAAATAATGAGTGATGTTGAACACCTTTCCATATACCTTTTGACCCTTTTTGTGTGTCCTTTTGAGAAATTTTATTCATATCCTTTATTCCTTTTTTCTTTTGGTACTGAGCTGTATGAATTCACAGGTATTTTAGATATTAATCCCTTATCAGCTATGTCAGCTATTTTCAACCTTTTCCCTCTCATGGAACACATATACTAATTACTAAAATTCTGCAGCACATCAAACATTTTTACCAATCTGACAAGAAGAAAAGGTATAATTTTGATTCATTCACACCAGACAGCTATTGTTGTGTTGGCTGTTGTCATTTTTTTATACAGTTTAAGGTAAAAGAGGTCAGTGCCTCTGACTAAAAAGTCAGGTATTGCATGTTTAAAAAATTCATGCAGCTCACCAGTTGGCATAGCCCACCCATGCAGTGCAGCACACTGGTTGAAAATCACTGGGTTATATGGTTTACAGAAGTTTCTCTGACTTCATAGGTTGACTTTTCATTTTGTTAATTGTGCCTTTTGATGTGCCAGCCATTTTTAGTTGGATGCAATTCCACTTACTTACTTTTCCTTTTGATGTCATATCCAAAACGTCATTGCCAAGCCCAACGTCGAGGAGCTTTTGTCCTATGTTTTTTTTTTTTCTTTTTCCTCTAGAGTTCATTCATTTTAGGTCTTAGGTTTATCTTTTTATCAATTTTGAGGTGGCTCGTGTGTGTGTGTGTGTGTGTGTGGTATAAGGTTTAAATTTTATTCTTTTGCATGTGGATATCCAGTTTTTCCAACACAATTTATTAAAAGTATCTTTTCTTCTTTGTGTATTTTTGGTGCCCCTGTCAAGAATTAGTTGACCACATTCTTGGGTTTATTTAAAGGGTTTCCATTCTGTTCCATCACTCTATGTTGTTTCTTACATCAGTATCATCCTGATTTAATTACTGTAAGTTTTACTTATGAATATTCCAGAGCTAACTACATAAACAATGGGAAAATATTGAAAGGTTTTTCTTTCATATCTGGTAGAAGGCAAGGATACTCACTCTCATCACTTCTACTTAATGGAGAAGTTTGAGCAAGAACAATCAGACAAAAAATAAATAAGAGGCTTCTAAATCAAAAAAATAATCTGTTTGCATGATGACATGATCCTATTTGTAAGAAAACCTTAAAAATTCCACAAAACAACTATTAGAACTAATAAATTCAGTAAAATTTTAAGATGAAAAATCAATATACAAAAATTAGTTCCATTTCATCACATCAATGATTTCTTTAAAAAAAAAGAAAACAAAACAATCCCAGTTAAAACTGCATCAAAGATAAAATACTTAAAATATATTTCACCCAGTAAAAAATCTGTGCACTGAAAGTTATGAAATATTGGTGAGAGAAATTGCAGACAAATAAATGGAAGATACCTTTATTAATTAATAAATTGTTTAAATGTTCATATTATTCAAAGTACTCTACCGATTCGGTTCAACCCCTATAAAAATTCCAATGGCATTTTTCACAGAAATAGAAAAGACAATTCTAAAATTCGCATAAAACCACAAAGACCTTGAATAGCCAAAGCAATCTTGAGAAAGAAGAACAGAGTTGAAGGCATCACACTTCCTTCAAATTATATTAGATTTCCAATTATATTAGAAAACTTTTTTTTAACTTATGACAGTATTCTAGAGGATGTGAGATGTGAACAGGGTCTTTTTATTATGAATTTTAAGTGAAATTAATTTTTCCAAACTTTTAGGATGTATGGGTGAAATCTTTATCTTTCTTCAGAACTATTTTTTTTTATAATGTTTAATTTGGCTTCTGTTCTAGGGGTTTATTCTTTAAAAGTATTTATTTTGAGAGAGAGGGGAAGGAATGGAAAGAGAAAGGGAGAGAAACATTTATGTAAGAGAGAAAAATTGATCAATTGCCTCTCGTACGTGCCCTGACAGAGCCACACCCACAACCCAGGCATGTGCTCTGACTAGGAATTGAACAGGCAAATTTTCACTTTGCCCAGCCAAGTGAGCCACACTGGTATGGGTTTCTGTTCTAGGGGTTTATCCTGGATTAGAAATTTTATTTTAAAAGTCACTTGAGTTTATTAGTTTTGAGGGTTTTAGACTACTCTGCCCCAAAGACATTCCTGTTATTCTCATCCATTAATTGAAACATAAACATTCTTCCCGTTTGCTGCTTTTACTTAGGATGACATATCCAGTAGTCCGCCTGGCGGTGGTTTGCAGTTTCTGGGTATGTGCCAGAATAAGCCCTTTTGGGAACATGCATTCTCCTGCTCAAATTTCTAATACCGCCTAGATTTTCTAGTTTTTGGTGCATCACATTCCACACCTATATTTAAAGTTTTGGGGGACATGCTGTCAAATAATATTATTATTCTAGTTATTTTGCCTTTTTCTGATGAGTTTTCAGGAGAAATGACAAAGCACTTGCTACAACCATTTCCTGAGATTGTCAAAAAGAGGAGGGAACAAAAAAGACAAGAGAGAAAATTTTAATATTAGAACAACTGGATTTAACCTTAAAAAGTTTTATAAATGCTTTGAATCTTAATTTTTACTACGCTCAAGTTGATAAATAAAACTAAACTACATATGTTCTCTTCTAAGTTTTAAAACTTTGCTTTTATGTTGCTTTTAAATTACATTAAATCATCTGCCCCCCTTCGTCTTTCTTTCCTTCATTCTCTCCTTTTTTGTCTCATGGTTTTTCCATAAGAAAAGCATAGTGTCAATGCCCACTTTTTAAGTGGCCCATTATTTCTAAACTTTTTTCTAATGTATATTGTGTCCTTTGTCAGTTTACACATATATATGGATCTTGTTTGCAGTTATATGTCCTGTTTCATTGATTTATTTTTATCTCTCCTTGCAGTAAAAGTCTTAATATATTAGTTTTTTTCTAACTAATTGATCCCACTGAATGTACTTTAAATTATTTTGTATACTTATATCTGGATCTACCATTCATATCTCTTATTGATGCTACTAATTTTTTTCTGTTGGTGTATTTCCATCATTTTTAATTCATATAGCATTTATATATGCTTTTGTCCTATTCTTGCTGGTAGCTTCTATAAATATTATAAATAGTTTTACTGGATATTATTTTCTGTTTCTCATTCCACATGATATACTACTTGTATTTAACTTATTAAATATTATTTTGGGTGTTTGACAGATTCCAAACTTATTAAACTAATAGAAAGTTCCTTTCAACTTTGAGTTTGATAGTTATTTCTAAATAAATTGGAGTCTCGTTTTACCAAATATTCTTTTTGATTTGATTAATCCTATTGGTGAACTATGACAGACACATAGAAAATCATTCAAACACAAAATATAGAGGACAATAGTATCAGCAAAATGGCAACATAGGTTATTTCCTACTTTGCTCCCTGTCATGAGAAAAACACTACCAACTATTAATGGACAAGACACAACTGAGAGGATCCTAGAACACGGCGGTGAAGCTGAAGCAGCCCCGGACCAAGACGGAATACATTAGAAGGGCTACATGCTGACCACATTGCCCCTCCCCCAGCCCGGCTTCAGGCAGAGGCGTCTTCCCTGAGCCTACAGTTCCCCCACCCCTGCCTGACACCCTCTGCAGCATCAGAGGTTGCTTAATTGGAGCATCTACGCTGATTTTGCCGTAGGGGGATTACAGGGCAGTCTGCATGGCTGTCACTGGGCATTTGATTGTAATAGAAAAGTGGGGAGGGGCTTCAAATAACCAACACTTGAATCTTGGCAGGGCCAAGACCTGCCTTCAGGAATCAAATAGTAATCCCAACCAGTGGATTTGTTCATCTGTAGAACTAAGTCTGCGGTACAGCCTGACCAGGGAACTTTTCCAGCTGTAGGTCTGCCTGATTCAGGTCCTGAAACTAGGCTGACTCAGAAGAGCTGCCTGATATGCCCACCCACTATAAGATGTGGTCCGAAGGCCGATTTGACTGGAAGAGATCCCTAGAACATGTGTAAGTTGCTGTGTAACTCAGCAGCCACTTAGAAAAGAGGTGGGTGAGCAGAGCTGATGGCTCTTAGAGCAAAGCCAGTGACACTGTTTGACCAGGGAAACTGGGGCACAGGTCAGCTTGAGTTAAGGTGCCAAACCCCCCCCCAAAACAAAAAACACCTCAGTGGCCTTGGATCTGCTTCTCCCACTACTTCCAGGTAGGGAAGCTAATTTGTAGCTCTGTTTATTGTTCAACAGAACCTTTAGCAGCCTGACTAGGGAAATTTACCAGAACCCAGGGAAGTGGTACTTCAAAAGAGTAGAGCCTCTGCCTTTCCATGTCTGCCCCACCTGGCCAGGGTGTTCAGTGAACATTATTGCCTGATTCAGGGTGTCTAAAAAATGAGCCATGAAGGTCCTGGGTCCTATCCTGTGGCCCCAAACAGCGCAAGTAAGCTAATTTATAGCCCCGCCTGAGTTTAATACCTAGCTAGCCCTGACTGTCTAGGAAGCCTGCCAGAGTGTATAAGCAACTGCAGAGCCCATCCTACATCCTCACTTTGTCAAGGAACCAAGCCAGTAGTCCTGTCCATCTATTCTCAGCCAGTGGCACACACCCCTACTACCAACCTTGGAGCTCAAATAATTGCCTCACTCAAAAGTGAACTCTATAACAGCAGGTCTCGCCTGCCCAAGGATGTTAACAGCATACCCAGTACTAAAATGGCTATACAAAAATTCACCAATTTTGATTTTTTTAATGCACTCTGATATGATGGCTGTCACCATTTAATCTAACAAAATTGTTTTGAATGAATTTAAAGACAACTAAGTGCTACTTAGCCGCCTTATGGGATAAAAGCAAACTTTTTGGCCAATGCAATAATTTCACAAAAGAACATGATAAAGAGGTCACACGTACTGATACCTCAAGATATCAAAACACACAAAGACATTAAGGTCAAAAACAAAGAATCATGGATCTATAAAACAATAAGAAAATAGCAAAAAAGCCATAGTAAGTCTGTACTTGTCAACAATGACTATAAGTATAAATGAATTAAATACTCATCAAAATAATGCCTAAAATAGATTAAAAAATTTCAACATGACATATGGTTCTATCCTTAAAAAAACTTCTCCATGTGTGCTAGAAAAAAATGTGCATTCTACTATGTCAGATCTGTGGTTCCCTTATTGATTCAGTGTATGGAAGCTCCATCCATTGTTGAGAATACAGTGTTAAATTTTCCAGCTATTATTGTATTACTGTTTATTCTTTTAGCTCTGTTAGATTTTGCTTTATCTATTTAGGTGCTATGATGTTGCACATAAAAATATTTTAAAGATGGTCATTACATAATAAAAGGAGCAATACATCAAAAAGGCATAACCATTATGCTAACTGAACTTATTCAGAGAAATAAATACTGTATGAGCTTACACATGAGTAATCGAAAACAAAAAGAAAAAAAACCCCAAGTTCATAGATACCCATAGATACAGAGAACAGGTTAGTGGTTGTCAAAGGTGATTGGTGAGGCTTGGAGTCATGAGCGAGCTGGGTGTGGGGGATCAAAAGGTACAAGCTTGCAGTTACAAATTAACTCATGAGAATGTAATAACCAAGTGGTGACTATATATGTATTGCATATTTGAAACTTGCCAAGAGATTAGATCTTAAACGTCCTCATCAACACACACACACACACACACAATTTGTAACTGTATTCCAACAGAGGTTAAGTAGACACTGTGGTAACCATTCATAATATTATACAAATATTGAATTATTATGATGTACACCTGAAACTAATATAATGTATGCCAATTACACATCAATAAAGAAGCAAAACAAAAATTATAATTTTCATACCTAAATGTAATGAAAAAATAAGTTAAGCAAAATATGCATTTTTATAACATATAAATTCATTTCTAATTGACAGGGCAAAGGGAGGGGAAGGGTCATCAAGGAACATGCATAAAGGACCCATTGACAAAGCCAAATGGGGTAAGGACTGAGGGTGGGAGATGGGGGTGGGTGGGGCAGCTGAAAGTGGTGGTGAGAAAATGTTCACACACACACACACACACACAGAAAACTTGGTTGGGGGAGGTAGGGAGTAGTGTGGGAAATTAGGAAGCCAAAGAACTGGTGTGTGCAGCCCATGGACATGGACTAAGAGGCTAGGGGTGATGGGATGGGGTACAGGGTGGAGGGGATACAAAAGGGGGGGAATGGGACAACTGCAGTGGCATACTCAATAAAATATACAAAAAATATGCAGTTTTATAACATATCAACTCATTTCTAATTGAATGGTTATGGGAAGTTTATGAAGTGATACTTATGGAAGACAATTTGACTAAATAATAATGAAATAAACTAGTCCAATAATTTTCAACAAAATGGCACAAATGTCATCTAAAAATTCTTTTTTAATTTTAATTTGGGTTTGGTAAAATCGATGGACTTAATGTCATTGGATGTAACACAAGTGTTTAGCAAAATGTCAGTTGATAGATTAATATTTTAGAAATACTATTTACAAAAGAACAATGTAAATTTGAAATATCCTCAATAAAAGTTGAAAACTCATGTAGACAGTACCCACATTGTACTGAATTAAAGTATACTTTTATATAGTATTGTAACTGAAACACTTGTCATTTTGTTCTAATTTATGGTTTCAATATATTTTCATGACAATCTCAAAGAAACTTTCAAAAAGATAGACTAGCTCACATTAAAATTAAGGTAAGGGAAAAACAAAATAAGAGAAAATTAAAAAGACTTAGGTAGAAGCATAAATGTTCATGAATAGTGAAGGTACTACTAGAGAAGGATGTAGATGTTGGTAAAAATATTTTCTATTATATATTGAGATTTACTTTATAGTCATAAAGACAGTATATTGGAATAGAAAAACAAAAATAAGCAGACTAACTCACACACATGAGATTTTAATCTATCACAGGTACTTTGAAGCTCACCGAATAAAGGTTGGAGAATACTGTAATTGGTTTTGTAGTAGAGGTGGTTTTTCTTATAACAAATTAAACTGGGTATCAATTTTAAAGCATTTCTAAAATCACTGTCAGGTAGATTAAAGTCATATGTGAAAAGGAGGTTTTAATATTGTATAAGAATTATAAAAATAACATTTTATCATGTCTCTTGAGGGTAGAAAATTTTCTAGAACAGCTCCCCAAATGTTCAAATCATAATACAAAAGTGAATTTTAATATATTTTAATATTTCAAAAATTATCTGTTAATACATAGAGACAAAAAAGTTAATAACTGGGAAATACCTTTTCATATTTTAAAACAAATAATACTAACTAAATGATATAAACATGCACATTATCTGTATGGAAAAATGCCAAAAATAGAAGGTGAAATACCCAGCCATTTATAAGAGAAAACACATGAAGGAGCAATAAATATATGATGAAGTGATGTCTAAATTCTCATATATTGTATAAAACCTCAAAATAAGATGACAGTAATATACTTTTTATAATTTTGAATGTGGCAAAAAATACTAAATTTATTGGGGTGACACTGGTAATGATATAGGTTTCAAATGTACAATTCCATAATACATCATCTATATATTGCATTTTGTGTTTATCACCCAAAGTTAGGTGATAAACACAAATTTTTTTCATCACCATATATTTGACTTCCTTTCCCTTTACTACTTCACCCTCACCCCTGTTTCCCTCTGGTAACCACCATACTGTTGTCTGTATCTATTAGGTTTTGTTTGTCATGTTTATTTGTTGCTTTCAGTTTTATTTCCCACATATAAGTGACATCATATGGTTCTTGACTTTTTCCATCTGACTTGAATTTTAAAAATTATTTGTGTGAAAGTAAATATTTGACAATACTCTGGAAAACAATTTGGAATCATTTTACAAACTTTGAAATTATTTCACAAAGTAATCCCAATTAAATATCCATTAAAA
>PVJD01008699.1:0-69845 GCA_004026545.1 Mormoops blainvillei
CCGTTTACTGATTAGGAATTGGGGTCTGGCACGTTAAGTGATTTGCCCAAGGTCACACACCTAGTGAACACTGATTCAAAGTTTGACTGATCCCAAAGTCCATATGCTCTTCCCACTCAACCGGGCAGCCTCCCTCACCAAATGACCCAAAACTTATTATAAATGAGAAAGAGGAAGGAGTCCAAACAATTATTTGTAGGGTTAAGACTCTAGAGTACTCACCTTTACAAGAAATAAATCAAGCCGCTACACTGATCCATGCCATTGAGTTAACTTCTCATTTATTCATTCCGCAAAATAACCTAATTATTTCAAGCCACTAGGGAACGTGAAATTGCTGTTCCAGTGCACTAAATTGCTCACTAGTAACCTTTAAAAAGCTAACCAAAAGGTTTAAGTTATTCCTGGGAAACCCTTATCAGCGTATTAATCAGGGAGAATTCATCTGCTACCTGCTGTAAATTGAAACATCACTTCCTACCCAGTACCTGAAATTTTACGCACTCTAAATAGCTAGAAGAGTTCTTTGATCAGCCGTCCTCACCTAAACCTGAAAATGGAGAAGGAGAGGTAGAAGGGGAGAGAGACACACACACAGAGAAAGGGAGCAGGCAGACTACATGTGTATAAGCCACTATTTATTTTTCTGTGTTGGTGTGTTTAACCATCTCTAATAGACTCCATAAATGCTTTCCAAATCCAGTTTTAATGGTCTATTTGCTGCCTAGTATAGCATATAATCTTCTCCAAAAGTGGTATTGATCTTGTTAAGTCTCCTCTTCATCTAGACTTTGAGCATCTCTCAGCAGCGTCTTTCCTGTGGACAAGCCACGTGCTCCTTTCATAGAGCCGCCCATTGACCGCGTCTGGGAGCTCTTGCCTGCTAAAATGGACCAGGAGGCGGGGGTAATCATCACAACGGCCACCAGTGATTGAGGGGTACTGTGCTAAACGCTTCACATACATTTCTCTCGTGAGCCTCGCAAGGGCCTTATGGGAGAAGGATTATTACACGTTATCCCTTCTTAAGACAGAAGAACCAGGACTGAAATGAGCTTATTCATTCTACGTGAAAACACTCCATACTGGCGGCTCCCTCCCGTCTTTCCCCCAGTTTTTTTGAGGCCTCCAAGAGAACTGTTTGATGATTAGTTCCTTACTCATCATGAAGGACAGCATCCAGTTCCATTGGGAATTCCGCAATGAGAGACAAAATGCAAAGCAAAGAAGTGTGTGTTCCCCCAACCCAAAGCTGAATACAGAACAAAATTCAAACACCGAAGGCTGGGTCCAATCCTTTCTCCCAACCAAATATTCTCTCTCTCTCTCTCTCTTTCACACACATACACACACACACACACCCCTCATGTGCATCAGTCATATCTGACCAAGTGCAGACCCCATGACACTGCATCTCCCATCTGTCTGAATTCATACTCTGCCCTCTACATCAGCAATTTTCAACCGGGGTGCCACAGGAATTTTTAAAACATGCAATACCTGACAATGTAGTCAGGGGCACTGACCCCTTTTCCCTCAGATTGTCAAATTAAAAAATGACAATAGCCAACACAACAATAGCCATCCAGTGTGAATGAATCAAAATTATACCTCTCTTTTGTCGGGTCGGCAAAAAATATATTTTTTGGTGTGCCGCAGAATTTGAGTAATTAGCTTATGCGTGCCATGAGACGAAAACGGCTGAAAATTGCTGCCCTGCACAGTTACGCGGTCTTCCCTTTCCCCACCATTCCAGCCTGTGCAACCCTCTTCATGCTTTAAGGCTCTGGCAAATCCCATCTCTTCCTCTCGAATGTCCGTGTTCCTCTCAGGCCAGGATGAGTCTTCCTCCTTTCCTTCTCACCCTGCCCCTTTCATTCTTTTCATGGCTGGTCTCATTTTAAAGTGACTCACACCCAGGGCGCTCTTCTCAATTGGCTTGTGAGTCCCCAAATGTGACAGGCCATGGCTTTTGACCTTGGCAGCCACTCCTCTGCCTCCCCCCACCCATAGCAGTCAGCCCGTTGCTTTACAGGAAGCGGATCCTCGTTCCCTGTTTTATGAGTGGAATTGATCGTTCGGGCCCCAGGAGGCCCGTCAGCAATGGCTACGGAAGGCAGAGACCCAGAGAAGACCCCAGAAGGGAACAGCGCCTGTGAGGAAAGGAAAGTTTCTCCTGAGCCAGAAGGAGAAAGGAAATTGCAACGGTATGATTACCACCCAGACCTGGTGTCTCCAAATGCTACCAAGCATTTGGATCCCTTTGGAGTGCCGTTTCTGATCTTATCAGCCATCCTCCATCGGGGGTTCCAGGATGCCCTGCCCAATCCTCCCCCACCCCACCCCGCCCCTCGGAATGTGCACATGCATGCCCCGTTCACCGAGGGTGGCAGTTTGAAAGCCATCAGCTGGGCATCCGACTGGTTCCTAATGAAACGGGACTTTTGTTATAAGAGGAAGGAGTGGACCGGTCTATTGTGTGGCCTCATTGGCAAGGCCTGGGGGCGTGGCGGGGGGAACCCCAGGTTCCTGGGCCAGAGTCAGAGACGAGGTGAGCCTGCTGGGTATGTAGAAGGATTGATGAGAATGTGCCAACAGGCAGGGCAGGCCTGGGGAAAGACAAGGTTGAGGGTTAAAGACAAACTGTGCCCTGGCCTTTGCCTGAGACTGGCTTTCTTTGCAAGGTAACTCAGTTGTCACCGCGGAGGAAGCAGCGTGCTCTGCACGCAGTCTGCTTCCGCGCCCCGTGCGGCTGACGGAGAGGGTCACAAGGCCTGGCGAGGGGCAGTGACCTGCCTGCTTCTCTCTTTATGATCATCAGCAACACAGCGTGTGCGTGGCGGAGAGGAAGGGGGAGCCAACGGAGCCGCGGACCCCGCCCTGCCCCCTCGACATTCACGCGACCTGATTGTGTCAGCGCCACTTGTCCCCCATCTGTCACAATGTCAGTTCCTGCTGGGTCCCCGGGATCCACAGAGGTTGCTCCACGCGCCGCCCCATTTATCTTTGCAGGCGGCGGCACTGATGTGTTTGACAGTTCTATTTGTTATCCTGCAAAGCAGGGTCCTCACTCTTCAAAGCAAAGGGAAGGAAATTCAGGCGCAGAAGAGGTCTGGGGTAGAAATAGGAGAAACCTGGACGGGGAGGTCGGCAGCACGTCTGATGGAGATGAGAAGGGAAATCAGGTGATTTTGGGGAGGCAAGCCCTGCCCCCCGCCTTCTAGGGGATGGGTGACCCAGCCAGCACAAAGCATGTGTGGGGGTGTCTGTGTGTTAAGAGAGACTGTGTCATCACAGTGTGACTATCAGATGACAAGAACGGTCTGGTGGGCCTTCGCAGGGCTGACCCCAGTGTTTGGCACTCACCACATCGGACGCCCCCTCCCCACCTCCACCTCCCCGCACACGCCTTTAATGAGGGGAACTGATAGAGATGGGGTCCTCTGCCAGTTGACACTGCCAACTCTCCCTTCCTAGGTTATGACGTTTGTCAAGTCTGTGCTCAAAACACAGGCTCTGTCTTGGGAAAGATGCTAATCCTGGAGCAGCCCTAGCCCGTGCCCCCACGCCCCACAGAGCTCTCAGTCCTGGGAAAAGCCCTCCAACCAGATAGTAAACATCCCACAAGAAACTGCTGTGCAGCCACACAGATGGGACAGTACTCAGCACGAAACGCTGACACCAGCGGGTCTCGCGGGGTCTTAGGGAGTCTAGACTCAGGAAAGGGTGTCCACGCAAACAGACTGTCACTCCTACGTGTCAGGGTCTTTACGTTTGGTGAGTCATTTAATCTTCACAACAACCCTATGAAGTAGGTACAATTATTTCCTCGCGTTACAGGTGAGAAAACTGAGACCCAAGGTCTATCTGGCTCGGGGTCTCACAGTATATGGCAGACCTCAGCTCTGAGCTCAGGCAGTCTGACTCCAGCCCCAACCATTAACCGTAACAGGGCTTTGCCTCCCAGGTAATGATGGAATATGTGGGGCTTGCCCCCTGGCGGCTGGGGTGATCAACCACCCTGGTTGTCCTGGGATTGCCCTGGGATTTTCCTGCAGTTAGCACTGACAGTCCTGTGTCGCAGGAAACAACCCTGTCCCCTGTCTCCACTGTCCAGGAAGTGCATAAAAGGAAGCTTGGAGTAGGTTCATCCTAACACTTGACAACATTTGTATAAACAGTCAATTAACAGAATATGCGAGGCAATGCGCTGTACACGGGCAGGACCTTGAAGGGAGGAGGCGGCAGCCCCTACAGGGTGGTGGACACACGCAATGCTCCACATGACCATAGAGACCCTTTCAACGTGTTTTTCTCTATTTTGCTTTGGAGGTTTGGTCTTTGCAGGGGATTGGAGAGCCAAGGACGGAGGCAGGCAAGGAGAAGGAGGAGATAGGAGTTGGAACGACCTAGAAAACTGTCTCGATGTCTGTAGGGCACACTTTGTCAGGCTAGATGTCTCCTGGACCCCCCAGCATGGCCTGCCCTCAGCCAAGCTCAGCGTTGCCCCAGCCCCAGCCTGCCCCTCGTCCCATGTTTCCCATGTCAGACAATGGCTGCACCAGCCCCGCCCACCTTGTTCAAAATCTAAGCATCACCCTGGACTCCCCGACTGCCACATCCAGTCCATCCACGTCCAGTGACAGCATTGCCTTAAAATGCCCTCTCTTCCAGCCCTACAACTATTCTCTGATGTGGGGCCCTCCTCACTGCCGGCCTGGGTACCCATAACTACATCTCCAAGTTCCCCTGTCCATCTTCTCCCTTGAATCCCTTCTCCACAGCCCTGACCCCTCAACAGAAATGCAACCGTGTCACTTCCAACTTCCTCTGCAAGTTCACCTCTCACCTTTCTCTCACGCATGTTCAGATCCTGTTCTAGCTGTCCTCTTATTTCTGCATACGCTGCTCCCCGCCACCCCGCCGCCACCGAGTAGTACCTTCCCCTCTTCTCCTAGGGAACGCTTTCTCATCCTGGACACTTCCAGGAAGCCCTCCCAGACCCACAGGGTAAATTCCACGTTCCTCTCCACGCTTCCTGTTCCCGCCCTCTTTGACACAGTCATAGTGCGTAGTGCACTGAATGGTGAGACTCCATTTACTGACTTAGGGAGGGCATGAACACCGCAGCAGTGAGGCCCAGATGCTGTATTCGCTCTGTGTGTTCAGCACGCACCACAGTGACTGGAGCGTAGAAGCTGCTCGATAGCTGTTTGTTGATTCGAGTTGCACTGAACTGAAGTGGGTCTGGTTCATTTAGTTGGTCTGAAAACGTCAAAGAAGCCTCGTGCCCTCTTCACCCCGGTCCAGAGATCACTCCCGGCGCTCCCCAGCCCAGCAAGGTAGTGACTGATTGGCATCTTTCTGCAAGTCAGGCCTCTGCCAGGCCGACTCCAGAGCTGACCCAAATACGGTGTTTGCCCCAGAGGGAGCCTGGCTTCCTGTACTCCCCAATATCGCCCACCTTCAGAGGTAGGTGCTCATGATCTTAGGCCAAGAGGAGCCTTGACAATAGTCCAAAGACCATCTCTTCGACCCCTTGACACTCACTCTACTTGTTTCTCCGATAAATCAGTGAACGAATAGAAAGCCGGTTCTGACGCCTGCCCTCTGTGTTCTGCAGCACAAAGGAACGCAGGTGTCCCAGTTCCTTCCTTCCACAAGCTACCCCCACTACTGCCCTGGGGCCTGTGGGGGGGTTGCCAGCTTGGCTATCAGTCACATACATGGGCTTTGTGATAGCTATTTTCTTGGCTTTTTTAAAGCAAATGATATTCTATAAGGCCATGTTTGCTGGAAATCAGGCCTGAATCTCTCTGTATTGTGAAATGAGTCACGACCATTAAAGGTTCTTGGGTTCTGAAAATTGTCACCACCTTTCTCACTGACCTGAATTGTCCACAAACTTTAGGAGGTTGCATAACGCAGCAGATTGCAAAAATGGCCTCAGGGCTTCATTCCTCCTTTTGTATAAGCACCTTTCAATTCGACTTTCCAGCTCCTCCCATCAAAAGGCAATCCGTTTTCCCCTCTCTTGAACTGGGCCAGCCTTCTGATTTGCTTTGCACAACAAAATGCAGTAGATTTGACAGTGTGTCGGTTTTAAGCCTAAGCCTCAAGAAACCTTTTGTGCTTTCTCCCTCTCCCTCCCCCTCTCCCTCCCCCTCCCCCTCTTCACCCGTTAGCCATCACGCAAGGAAGCCCATTCCAGCCTGCCAAATGATAGGAAACACATGACCCATTATTGCTCTATTCCACTTACCCATTTCTGCACAGCAAACCACCTCAAACTCAGTGGCTTAAAATAACAATGATCATTTATTTCCCTTACCAAATGAGCACTTGGGGCAGGGTCTGGCAGAGACAGCTCATCTCTGCCCCCCATGGCATCTGCTGGGCAGCTCGAAGGCTGGGTATGGCCTGACATCTGGAGGCTGGAGTCATCTAAGGCTCATTCACTCACATGGCTGCTGGCTGAGGCTGGCTGTCGCCTGGGACCTCGGCTGGGTACCTACATGTGGCCTCTCCGTGTGGCTGCTTGGCTTCCTCCTAGCACCGAGGCGGGTTCCAAAAGCAAAGCCATTAAGGGAAAAACACAGAAGCTTCCGGCATCTCAAGGTCTAAGCCCAGAAACTGACCCAGCATTACCTCTGACATATTCTGTCGTCCAAAGCAGTCACAACGGCCTGCCCAGATTCAAGGCACAGGGACATAGGTGAGAAAACTGTAACGTCTCATAGTAAAAAGGACGCATGCGATAGGATGTATCGTCATGGCCATCTTTGGAAAATACAATCTACCATACCCCCAAGCCCTAGCCAACTGTCAACCATCACACACGTGAGTGAGACCATCAGACAGACACACACACACACATGTGCACACACACAACCAGCCAGCTGGGAAACTGACTGCAAATGCATGGGTAAGCTCAATCGGGATTAGCTGAAGCTGACCCAGAATTGCCCGGCTGACCTTTCAGCTTGCATGGGCTCTAGGTTTGTGAGCCATAATGACAATTATTGTGTTAAGTCATTCAATTCTAGGATGATTTGTTACAGAGAAATACTCCCGGCTCTACCACCTATTACCAAGTTAACCACTTTGAGCCTCAGCTTCCTTGCCTATAACTATAGCGATCATACCTATGTCACCGGATTACAAATTTTTAACGATTCAGTGACACAACGGGTCTTAGTGCCTGGCAAAGTGCTGGCACTGGGTTCATAAATGGTCCTTTCCTTCCCTTCCTCACACATTCAAAGCTCTAATGAAGGCCATGTTCTTATTTCCTGTGCTGCAGAAACCAAGGTCAAAGACTCTTGACTGCATGTCAATCTCAGTTCTGCTTTGCCAACGGTGACTTTCAAAAATAACTCTCCTTCCTAATCAATTAAACTAGTGAGAATTTTCAAAATCACTCAACTATTCCAGGAGAAAGGAGAAAGGGCAGGACAAGAGGTGAACGGTATGATCCTCCTAATGAAAATTTCAAGGAGCCTTGGTTTATAAACACTGCAAAAATCCATTCTAAACAAAAAACATCAGCTCTTCCCTGTGACTTGGATATTAGCCAGCCACGGAGGAGAGACTGACCTGATTTAAGGTTGGTTGCACAATATGAAAAGTGATTTTTTTCCCCCGTTCCCTAGACCTAGAGCTAATAGCTTTGTTTGTGTCCCTGATCAACAGAAGAGAACATTGTGCTTGTCCCCTTTAACTATAAGCGCACACACGGAGCCTCGCTTATAGTTAACTCTACCTTTGCTTTGGAGCTGATGCGGAGTTGATAGAAAGTCAAGCTAAAGCGAGGGTTCCAGACACAGGTGTCGGACTCTGATCCACCTCCGTGCCCGAGCTCCAGCGGGGAGGGGCGTCTGACACATTTTCAAGAAAATGCAAGAGCAGAAGATGGTTGTTTGTCTTCAATCTCACCCCTGATGAACACAGCACAGGTTTCTATCTTCATTTGGCAAAGGGGCTCTGGGCCCATGATTCCCTTTTAATCTGCCTAACAGCTCTATGTGACAAACACAGTCAGGTGTTCATATTCTCCTACAGGTGAGGGCAGGTCTGTGATTTGATGACTTATTTCATGGTTGCCAAACTTTTAACGAGCTCTCAAACCAGGGAGTTTGCCAGAAGTTCAGATCATTGGATTTGCCCCCCCCCCCCGCCCCCGAAATTTGAACTGCGTAAGTGTGGGGCAGGGCTCAGAAATCTGTATTTTTAACATCCTGGATGGCCCTTTGATAACACTGCCCCACTCTGATACTCTTCCTACCCAGCAAAATCAAAGGGTGATTTTGAGAACTCACGCACACAGATAAATCTTGTTTTTTCATGGCTTGTTACTCTTGAGAATTTGGGAATACCGCGGGTCACGTCGTGCCCTCTTGAAACATAACTATTATCTTCAGTGAAAGCCTCTTAGAGCACAGTTAATGCATCAGGTCGGTGCTTGATCTGACTGCCAACAGCACAGTATTTGGCTTTGGAGTGCTTTTTTTTTTTTTCCAGCAGATTTGTCTTCCTAATTATGTCTGACTTCAGATAACATTAAAATTAAATTGCTTTTTCTTTCTCTTGGGCTCACACCAAGGCAAGGAAGAAGAAGTAGGGAAAGCCGTTCCTTAAGTGTGCAGAGGGCACAAAGAACAAACGATCCCTCTAAGAGCTGCCGGGAGCTACATGGATGGTGTGGTCCAGCTTATGACTGACTGAGGAGGAGGAACAATGGGATGGAGATGTCAAGAATCATAGACAATGCCTCCTTGACCAAAACAGTACCAAGTCACACACCACACAGCCCAGCTGGCATTGGAAATTTTTGTGACGGTTGTTTTGAGTTCTTCCCCTCAGAGTTGGTCAACACTCTACCGTATCCGCCCATTCTTTCGTGGGACTAATCACTCAAACGAGAAGCTGACCGCCGCACGGTATGATTGCTACTTTAGGACATTGCATGGTGCTTCTACGGTTCACAATTATCGAAGAGATTGTTTCCTGAACTGAGAATTTCTACCCCTTTGTAAAGCCACCTTACTATCTGAAAGTATAACCAAAAACTATTCTGTCTTTTCACAAGAGATGCTCAGTCGCTGTTTGATGGATGAATCCAGGACACTTTGATATTCCAGACTTAGCTGTTAAAACTGAAGCATGTTAAGAGAAATCACAGAGAAGAGGCACAGAATACCAAGTTAACATCGAGTTAAATTTGATGAGCCCGCGGAAAGTGGTTTCAGGGTCTCTGGGGTTATTAAGAAGGGTCTTGATGTTATCAGAAGACCTGACTTTCATGAACTTACTGCCACCTCCTCAGCATCTGGACAAGAGGAAGCAAAAATGAGTTCTGCCCCCTCACTGGGTCAGGGTCCATCCTACTCAGAGAGGTCCTCGCCGCTGTGCAGACTAATGCATGTTAAAGTACAAAAAGTTTTTCCTTGATCTAATGGCCAAGCCTCTCAACATTCCTCATTGCAACTCACCCTATAAAGCCTTATACAAACTTCTATTTAATTTTATACCAAAAGTTATGCAGCAGAGTCCAGCTAAATACTTTCATCCCTTATTCCAACATGGGAATACAGGAATCTCACATTTTCTAGCTTCCTTTGCCACGAGACCGAGGCCATGTGACCAGGCTCTGGCCAAAGGAACGTGAGCATAAACAAGGATTGCCACTTCCAGCTGGATATGAAACATCCCACCCAGTCATCATTCTGTATCATTGCTCATTGGCTGAGAAAAGCCAGCGACCCACTGCAGGACATCAGAAGGACCCTAGGGAAGAGAGGAACAATGGGATAAAACAGGGCTGGATCCCTGTATCAACATTGGAGGAAAGCCCTTCTGGTGGGCAGTGTGTGGCACCAGCGTGAGGCAAACCTCTGTTAACATCAGCCAGAGTGAGACTCCGGGGTTGCTAGTTACAACACACAGTCAGTCCTAACCCATATGGGCCACATCTTTGTGACTGAAGAACTGCTTCTGTACGGGGCATATCTCTAAGCCAATCTAACACAATACAATCAGAAGATGAGACTACTGTTTTGAATTTTTTTCTCTCCTTCTTTGGAGAAAACAAGATGTAGTAAACTACACTCTGAAAAACCAGAACAAACTGAAAGTCACTCCCTCCATGAGTGGAATTTAAACACTTTGTTGGCATACTGTTGTCTCTTTTAGATCTGAAACTGAGTCTATTTATTTTTGTCACTACACAGAGTAGGCAAAAGAGGGTTTACAGTTGTGAGTACGTAAAACACAGAGTCTATTCTTTTATTATTATCTATTAATTATTGCATTATTTTTCCATACGAACAACTGTGAACCTACTTTTGCCCCACCCTGTATAATCAAATCCAATTGACATAAAATCTGACCTCCTCTCGTTCTACTCACTTGTAGCCACTGCTTTTGTTTTACAGCCTCTTTTTATTGGAAATGAGCATCTTTGTTTCAGACTTTTGGTGCTTCTCGGGGAAAAAAAAACAATCTGGGTATTATAATAATAATATATTTATTGACGCCCTGGCCAGTGTGGCTCAGTTGGTTGGAGCATCGTCTCACACATGGACAGGCTGTGGGTTTGACTCCAGGTCAGGGACACATGCCTGGGTTGAGGGTTTGATCCCTTGGTTGGGTTGCGTATGGGAGGCAACCGATAAATGTTTCTCTCTTACATCGATGTCTGTCTGCCTATCTGCCTGCCTGTCTGTCTCTTCCCCGCCCCCAACCCTTTCTCTAAAGTCAATCAATATATAAAAAATAATAATATATTTATTGAGCACTTACTGCGTACCGCGGTCAGTGCTAGCATTCTTACAACCACTCTGTGAGACAGGTACCCATTTACGGGTGAGAAAAATTAAGGCAGAGAGAAGTTTCCGCATGTCTCCTAAGGCCGCTTAGATCATAAATTATTTAGGCCGCATTAGAATCTGTCCGCCTTCACTCTAGAATCTGATCTCTGAACCACCTCCGCTTATTTTCTTCTTCATGCTCATTTCCTCAGGGTTGTCTGTGAATATCTCACGCCAACCATTTTCCTGGAGACAGACTTCAAAATTGGCTATGAAACCAGTTACTTTAATTATGCTCTCTCTGGTCACCTTCCTAAATGGACTTCTGAATTAGCTTTATTTTATAACTCTAAGCTTTACTTATTCATGACTGCAACCCAGGATCTTTCGAGTTATGAATTCTTCAAACTTTTCCAACCATTTTTTCAACATCTTAGGGTTCCTCACACTCCTTAATGCTTGAAGGGATATTTTCTCTCCATTACAAATTTGAAGCCTGCCTACCTTTTAAATATTCAGTACTGAGGTATTATAAGAGCTGTAGGATTATTTGGTGTCCCAATGGCACTGGGATCATCGGCTCTATTTCTCTGGAGAAACCTGATACAAAAGGGACCCGTTAATGACGAGGCCCAGGTCACGGGCAGCTGGGACCAGCCTGAGTAACGCAGGATAGATGACTCTCCAGTCGGAACCCAGGAGTGGGTAGAGTGTAGAAAGAGTGAGAGAGGAGCTGGGGGGAAAAAAGAGCAGAGAGGGGAGAGGGGAACCCCCTTTTCCCTGACCAGAGCCTCCTGCTGGAATAAGCCTGAACTGGCAGAAAGGAAGAACTCTTGATTTTAAAACAAAACTAGACTTTTAACTGTAACATGGGACCAGCTATATTAGTCACCACGCTAAGATGACATGACATGACTTGAAGTGACGGGAGAACTATTTGCGTGACTCTGGTTTGGACAGCAAAGCCATAGGACATGTCTGCATTTCACTGGGGACAGGGAAAAAAGTTGGTCCCACACAGTGGACTTAGAAAGGCAATGGGAGACAAGCAGAAGTGACTGCCTGACTTCCCGCCACGGTTCCACGTGGGTAGACACATCCTGTTCTTAGATCAGAGGCCTGCCTTAGCTCCACCCAGCTACCCCTGCAGCCCGAGGCCCAGCCCTGGAGCAGGTGTCTGTGCTCCCACAGCTTGGGGGCAGCTCTGGTGGGCCCCATGCACTGGGATGAGCTGAACCACAACGCAGTGTTTTGGCACACAGAGCTTACCTCTGCTCACACCTCAATGCACCTGGTTAGCCCATCAGGGCATATGTTAACCGTAGAAGCTGTTTAACACTTCCAATAAGTACTTCACACATTTGGTACATATTCATTGAGCATCGACCTCATGCCCAGCATCACTGAGTAGAAATGCAAATTCGGATCCTCTGGTTTCAAGACACAATCACATGTAAACTTTGAGAAAATATATATTTTTTTTTTCATCCTCTTATGTAACTGTTTTAACCAACATATATATTAAATCCTGAGAGCTCTGATCTTGATTTACTTATTTTTCTAAACTTACCTCTGTTAGTTTCATTCCTGGCTATAAAAATTAGAGCAAATATTAGCTTTGTGGTTTTAATTAGAAGCCTAATATAAAAGACCACAAACTTTAGATGGGGAAAAAGTTTTCTTTTACTGGAGACTTGGAATATGCCCAAAACCCTTCTCCTGCGTGTAGCACACAGAGACACATACACACAGGGACAGGTGTTGATTTCAGATTTTTCAGGCTGCATTTATGTGATCTACTATTTTTCCATTTCTTCCAATACGGGAAGAGGGCCTAGGAACTAAACTAAATTGCCCTTCCTGGGATGGAAGAGCAGCACTGAAACTGTCCTTTTGAAAGGCAGAGGGCCAGATGGTCACTCCGTATGATTCTTGAGAACACTTAATTCCACAGAGATGGCTCATGAAATGGCTTCAGGTTTTCTTTCGAGAAGTGAGATTTAAGATGAAGCTGAGTGGTTAACATTCTTCTTACGCATAAGATCTATACCCCGATGAAGGGAAACAGAGCAGGGGCCAAAGCTTTATTCCGCGGTGCAAAGTTCACATCGGTCAATAATGAAAGAACCAGAAGCAGACAGGGGGGTCCCCAGGGGTGGGCAGAAGATCAGAATGAGACCTGTGTGGCTAATCTGAGCAGGAGGACCATTGTCATAAGTGTGGTGAACGCTATTGGTCCTTACCGACTTTTTTCATGGCACGATGAAATAAGCTACCGATGCTCTCAGCTCCCAAGTCACCTGCCCTTTGTCATTGCCCAGTTAAGCGGTCCTTTAGTTCTTGTTTTAGCCAAAGCCAGATTCACTGTCCCTGAGCCTCACTCGGCACCAATAAAATCAAAGATCATCCCAAGAGACCTGTTTCCTGAAGTCAATGAAAGCGGGAGTGTTACTGTTTTTTCCTAAAACCAAATGCATGTCTTTGCTCCCTGTCTGGCAGTAGGTTATCGCCCATAAAAACAAGCCAATTTCCCTGAACAAATCTTTGCTTGTTCCCAGGGAAGGCCCACTACACCTGCCCCAAATAAACCAAAGTACCCTTAACCGAATCAATACCACTACCAGCCTCCTCTCTCCCGGTCCCCTTCACCATATCTCGTGCGAGTTGCCTGTCTTGATAAGCCTTCCTTCCCTCGGAGCTCAGTTCATTCATCTTTGCCCCTCAAGGACACACATGGCTGCTGCTTCGCCGAGTTTCCGTGGTACATCACCGGCCCACGCCTGTTTCGTGCCACCAGAATATCCTGAACTTGATCAGAGATGATACAGATGTAATTAAACCTGAATTTTAGTCTCTCCTTGTGAGAACTCAGCGGACAATTAATGATGATAAAAGAGCTTGCCAGCTGCTGCCTGACATGCCAATGCGAGCTTCCAACTCCGACGAGATGGAGGGTGAAGGGCAGGTCCGTCTGGCTCCACTTCAATCTGTCTTTTATCTCACACTAGCTAAAAAATAACACTCACTTTGGGAAAATTTAGAGTCTTTCTTCTCCCTTCCTAAATGCACCACATAGACAATCAGGGGTAAGGTGATATCAATGGAGTGAATAAGACCCCTTCGGGAAGAGTAGTTTTAGCTTCAGCCCCAGCTACTGCAGACTCAAGCCTGAAGCTGAAGAAAGCAAGCTGTGTCCTGAGTCACCGACCCTCGGGGAGAAGACATGGCCGCTGCCTCTTTGCGGAGGGAACGTATCATTTGGTATGGGGGGACCTGCATAAGCGAGACACTTCATGGATTTTTCCGCGGTGATGCTGTTCCACGCAGAACTATAGAACTTTGATCACTTTTACCCTTTCTCTCCAAAATTTCGGGTTCAGTCATGACTGTAGCCCCGTGTAATAAAAGGCTTGAGGGAGACCAAAGTTTGGGAGAGACATAGGCTGTGGAGGGAGATTGCTGGAGAGAAAATAATCAAAACAAGGAAGATGAGAGGGACCCAGAGAAGCCTGCTCAACACTCGCACTTCAATAACACACGCTGGGGCTTCACAGCCACGGAACGCGGCTGCTGGCTTCCTGTTAAGAGTTTGGTGTTTGGGGCCTTGAGAATCCACCAGGGGCGTCCAGCCTGCGGCCCATGGGCCACGTGAGGCTCAGGACGGCTAGGGAATGTGGCCCAACACAAAACTGTAAATTTACTTAAAACGTTATGGGATTTTTTCACCCCCTTTGGGATGACACCCCTGACTCAGGTGACACCCCTGACTCCGGCGATTCCCAGAAGAAAACATGCAAATGGCTCATAAACACATAAAATAAATGTTCAACATCACTCGTAATCAAAGAAAGGCAAATACAAAACATTAAGTAACATTTTTACCTATCAAATTAACAGAGATTAAAAGGAATTCTGATAGTCAGCAGGGATGGTGAAATGGCCCATCTCTCACAGTTGGAGTGTTAGTGGGTACAAACTTTCTCCTGGGCAACTTAGTGACATGTAGCAAAAGTCTTCACAAGAGGCACACCCCCTTGGCCCTGTACCCCTTTCTGTGGTTTACCCCAAGGACATGGGAGCGATCCAAGGAGAAGCGAGGGTTGCAAATGTTTCATTTAGGATGCTATTTACAAGCAGAACAATATAAAAGTAAAATATTGCTTTGTTATAAATTATATAACGGAAGTATAAGCCATAATATAAAGATAAAAATAAATTACAGTGTTCCTTCACTAATTAATGCTGTGTAGCAAATGTATAAATTTTAAAGACTATTGATATACTATGAAGCAAAAAAGTAATATTGTACATACAATGTGATCCCAAGTTTTTAAAACTGATATGTGTGAGAGAGAGAAAGAGAGAGAAAGAAATAAAATTCAACTGCCCCTTGAACAGCATGGGGATTAGGGACACCAGTCCCCACGCAGTTAAAAAACCCACTTCCAACATTTGACATCCTCCAAACTTTACCACTGAAAGCCTACCTTTGACTAGAAACCTTACCGTTGACATGAACAGGAGATGAACACATTTCTGTATGTAATTTGTATTATCTACTGTGGTCTTACCATAAAGTAAGCTAGAGAAAAGAAAATGTTATTAAGAAAATCACAAGAAAGAAAAAATACATTTGCAGTATTTATTGGGGAAAAAAATCCACATGTAAGTGGATCCGTGCATTTCAAACCTGTGTTATTCACGAGTCGACTGTCCCTCAAATCATTTAATTATTTTTATATAGGTGATTTCGGTGGATGCTTATCTTTTTCGTACTTTTCTGTATTTTCAGAATTCTCCCCAATGAACACCAGGTAACCAGAAAATATAAGCAGTATTCTAAAGTGTGCAAATAAAGGATTACATGTGCCTGTGGGGGGCAGGCTTTATAACGAACCAGCCCCTAAATCTCAGTCACTTGCTAAAACAATAAAACAATAAAGGTTGCACCTCTGCTAGGGACTCACCCCCCATCCCCTCATTCAGGAATGCCACTATCGCCTGGAGTATCACCAGTCTCCATGACAAGGGAAGGGACATTGGCAAATCATGCCCTGGTTTTTCGACTTTCGCCCAGAGATGGGGCATGCCGTTTCCACTTACATTTCATTGGCCGAAGCCAGTCGCGTGTGCAGGGAGTTCAGTCCGACAATGTACCTAGAGGGAAGAAAACCAGAAATACTTGTGAACAGAACCAACATATACTACCAAAAAAAAAAAAAAAAAAGTTCATTTTCCTCCTTAAGAATTAATTCCATGTCAGACTGAAGGACTTTTCCTCTGTGCTTCATTAGCAGGCAAGATGTGACATTACGCGTCATTCGCACAGCCCCAAACGAGCCGGTTCTGCTTTTCAATGCAGTGTTTGGAATCTAAGCTATTCGGGAGATGTCATTATTTTAGAAAACTACAAACATACCAGAGCTGCAATAAAGTCACACCCTTTCTTTCCCAGGGTCTATGGAGAACCGAGAAAAATGCCAGCATTTCTCAATCAGTACTCTGAACATAGGAAAATCAAAACGAGGGACATTGGAAATGTCCCCGCTTTTTCCCTGTGGTGGAGAACCGGACCCGAGCATCTATCCGAGGTCCTTAACCCAATCACAAGGAACATTTTTCTAGTTGTTATAATCTGTTTTCTTTTGAAATCTGTATTCTGCTTTTAAAAGACTGGAACACAACAATTCTGAAAGATTATTAATGTTAAAGAAAATACCATCATAATCCTCTACACATCCCAATAGTTCATCATACTCACTCTATGAAGTATTACTTTTCGTTTTTTGTGCTAAAAAACTAATATGACTCTATGAGTAATAAAAATGGAAGTAACATTGCCCAGACATCAAATCAATTCACATTTTTCTTTGTTAAACTATAACTTGAACCTTGTTAAAAGCAAAAGTTAATTACATGGAATGTTGGTTTGTAGCCTGCACTGACAGACCTCTCTAAGGGATACAGGTAATTACAGAAAATCCAATCCAAGCCGGAGCCCTCAGGGTTATCACAGAATCTTTTGCATCCCCGAGTATATCTAATTGGTCATCAAATTTTGTAGCTTCTAAACTTCCTAAATACCTGTTTCATCTGATTCCTTCTCTCCATTCCCAAGTGTCGCAGGCAGGGCTTCCTTCCACCCAGACTATTGTAATCCTCTATTCTCTCGTCTCCTCCCCTCAGGCTTCTCTCCCCAAACCACCTCCCACACTCTGTGTGAGGATCATTCCAAGCAGAGGCACAGGCGGTCCAAGACCTGGAGGTGTGAGAAGAAACTAGCAGCAGCTTGGGTCAGTGGGAGGACGGTGGGGCATGCTGGGAGACACAGCAGGGATGGCGGTCAGGGCCCAGGGCAAAGAAACCCAGGTGGGCCTTCCTACAGAGCTCGCCTCAACGCAGCTACAACTTTACTGTGTTCAGACACTCTGTGGAGGAATGAATTCCTCAAGAGGGGTCACGCTGGAGCAAGAACTGGAGGACAGCGGTCTCCAACCTTTTCGGCACCAGGGGCTGGTTTCGTGGAAGACAATTTTTCCACAGGCTGGGGTGGGGTGGGGGGTGGGGGATGGTTTGGGGATGATTCAAGTACAGGACATTCAAACTCACCTCCTTCTGTGAGGCCCGGTTCCTAATGGGCCCAGACCGGTACCGGTCCACGGCTGGAGGTTGGGCCGGTTGCTCTAGGATAGGCAAGGCCCGAGGTAGCTGGTACAGATGGGCCTGCAGTAGTGCCCAACCTCCATGCCAGGCAAACCGGGCCATCCCATGAGCATATACAGGCTCACACAGCACTTGGCACATCAGTCTGTCGTATCTGTTAACAGGCGACATCTTGGTGGACACTCCGGCAGCACGTTGCTCCTGACCATGCTGCCACCCAATGGTGCGGCAGCTGAAGTCACCCGCCACGGTTCTGGTCCTGCTCAGAGTGTAAGTAGGACAGAAAGATGCCAGTGAGGTTCTGGCTACACCCCTTTCCGTGCAGTCCTTCCTGACACCCCGTGTTCTAATTACATCACCTTCCCAGAACCACACACACACCACACGTATGGAAAACCTAACACGTCAGGTATTAAGCCAACAACTGCCCCCTGCACTAAGTCCTAACTCTCCTTGGCAGTCTCCACCCACATAGCACTGAACTTTTTTTAGAGTTGCAGAACTTTATGGTGTCAGCTTTCCTTTCTACTTAAGTTCCGTATGTGTGTCCCCTTCACCAGGTCGTAGCCTCTGGAAATTAGGAGCCGTGTGGCAGACACCTGGGCGACTATCACGATGTCTGGCGCACAGTCACAACGAGCGCTCAATACACATTTGCTGAATGTAGAGTGATTATGGCAGGGAGGTCCACCAGCGGCGGCCGTTGAGAACCGGCTTCGCTGAAACCATCGAAAGGCACAGGAGCCTCGCACGTGAGCTGGACTCTGCTTCCAAAATGGAGATGAATCCAAAAGAAACGAGGACCCCCGGGCTGCCAATAGAGGGTGGCACATTTGTACTATCAAGACATAATCTGAGGCCTAATCGCTGGTCTGCGATGGCAAAAAAATGTGCCCCAGCTTGATAGACAGAAGGAAAACTGCAAAGAAAATAGTTACGGCTATAAACAATTTTTCTTTATTCCTCATCTGGGTCCTGCGGCCTGTGATTCGGCCCCAATTTCTCATCTGTGGTTGCTTGTTTCAGATACTAAAACTGTTCCTTTAAAATAATGGCAACTATATTGAACCTGAAAAAAAATAAATATCAAAAGACCAAAGTCCCCGAGTGGGAGCAATTACTGCAAAAGGACCAGCCAAGCTCAAAACAGCTGCGACGAGAGATCCTGATCCAGGCGAGGGAAGCCGGTCTCTTGGCTGATCGGGAGTCAACGCGGGGGCATTGACCAGCTTCAACAGACAACTGAAAAAATGCATAAGAGAAACAACAACGGTAAGCATGCCACCCTACGAACGCTGCCCTTATTCGATCATTATTGGCCACTACCTCCTTCCAGTGTTGTTAGGACAGTTCACGAAAGGGATAGAAAAGGAGTCTTTGACATGCGGGGCCCGGCGGTGGGCAGAGGGAGAACCACTGGTCAATTTCCAAGGGAAATAACAGTGAGGCCCAACTTTGCTCTTAGATATAATAAGTCCCAGTAAGTAAGCAAATGAGAAGTAAGCCACGCTGATGTGGCTTTATTTCAATACTGTGTTTGTTGGCGTCCCTATACAAAAGAGAAAACATATTACAAAACCATTCAGTAAATTCCAAGTGCAATAGTTACCAGGAGTTGGCAGCAATTTTCAGAAGATTTCCTCCACGAGATCTGAGCTTAGACAATTCACAAACACAACCTATGTTTATTTTTCACAAACCACTACCTGGTGACAATTATCTTAGAAAATACAGCATCCATGTGCATACATTTTCCCTTCTTGAATAAATGTTTTAATATTTATGTTGTTTAAGGGATGCACTTCAACCAGTAATGATTCGATCCATTATTTTTAATTGTGCAATAGATTTTCTCATTGTTCATGTATTCAGTAAACATTTATTGAGCATCTACTATGTACGAGACAGTCTACTAAATAATACCAGAAAGAAAAACGTCCGTTTCTGTCCTGCAAAAGCTGAGAGTCTGGTGGAAGAGACACGGACAATTAAGCAAGACAAGTACACTATGGTTCAGTAACACGGAGGACTGGCACTGAACCCAGCCTGGTGGGCAAGGGCTGGGATCAGGAGGGTTTGCTGGAGAAAACTGAAGATGAGTATCAAAGGAAATGACACTCAGCCAGGTAGATTTGCTAGGACTTTCGATCCTCTGCTTATCCATACCAAAAACAGAAATTAATATTAGTCAAGAGCTTCCTCTATGCCAGGCATTGAGCTAAGTACTTCGAATAGCACATCTTATTGACAAGACATTGTTAGTACATAGGAAACTAGGGTACCAACATATGGCTATGGTAGGAAGAAAAATGGCCCCCAAAGATGTCCACATTCCTATCCCGGAAACTTGTGCGTTACATGGGCACAAAATGGTTAGAGAGCTTAAAAGAAGCCTGGCAGGGGTAATTCAGGCTGCTGACATTAAGATAGGGCTGCGGATTATCCCAGATTATCTGGTGGGCCCAGGGTATAATCACACGGCCCCCTTAAAGGGGGAAGAGGGAGGAAGGAAGGGGGACACCATGCCAAGCAATGTGGGAAGACTCCAGAAGCTGAAGACAAACTCCCCAGCCACCAGCCACCGAGGAAACGGGACCTCAGTCCAGCAACCACATGGAACTCAATTTGCTAACAACCCGAATGAGCTTAGAAGCAGCTTTTGCCCGGAGGCTGACAACACACCTTGATTTCAGCCTTGCGATACAGCTAGAGAAACAACCAAACCCCTGGACTCGGGAGGTACGGATCTATGAGATGACAAATTTTTGTTATTCCAGCCACTGAATTTGTGGAAATGTTATGACGGCAATAGAAAACTGATACAACGGCATTATCTGGTTAAGTGACAAAGTAAAATCAAGGCAGGAAATAGTACTGCCGCACCTACCAAGTGCCGAGAGCTTCTCAGATACCATTCCCTTTAACCCTCATGAACACGCCAGGTTGATATGTCGATACCATGCTCCCCGTTTCACAGGTAACAAAACTGAAGTACAGAGATTTCTGAATAACTAACATCGCAGCTAATAAGTCATAGAGCTGGGACTTGAGCCCAGGTCTGTCAGACACCAACACCCTTGTGATTCTGGTCATTCTTTACCTGTCTGTGTGCTGGGCCGGACGCATTTCTCTGTGCATTACCTTAATTGAGCCCTGCAATGGTCCATGAGGCAGGCAAGGCGGGAATCATTTACCCTTTTTTCCAAATGAGGACGCTAATCTCAACATATATGGCGGGCTGCCTGTGGCCCAGGGAGGGAACCCAGGCCGTGCAACTGTCAGCCCCACCCTCTCCGCTGCAACACCTCGGCAATGCAGAGAGTGCCCGAGAATTACCTCCCCCACCCCGACGTGCACATGTGAACTTGGTCCATCAACTTGGCCTCGAACAGGCAGCCTGATCCCACGAAGCAGTGGGAATGGGCGGCCGTTAGGAGAGAAAATGCTGATGGGGCCCCAGGTGGGAAGTCAATACGTTAAGTGAAATTGAAACCTGTGGCTACACCACTAGAGCTACACTTACGAGGATAATTATCAATAACTGCGGTAATAAGATTTTGGTGCAGAGAGTCACGTGTCTTCCCCAGCTGTGCTGGGGACCGGCAAGGATGCTCTAAATGTCTCATTTTTACTCAACTCTCTAACATATGAGTTCCTGGAATCATTCCGTACCCTGGGCTTTGTTAAAAATGAAATCAAATCTTGTTTTTGAGAAGGCCCCAAAGAACTCTGCTTTATCTGTAGCAAAATTCCTTTACCCGAAGGTCATTCTGGAATACTTCTGTGGGCCAGGTGGGGCACGAGGCACCCAAGATGCTGGCCCCTGCTTTCATGGGACTTACGAGGGGGGAACCCACCACAAATGGAATTTATTTATTAAAAAATTGTGTATTTATTCTTACATGTTTAAACTTCAGTCACTTTCAAGGTACTCTCCATTTGACGCAATGCATCTATTGAGACTTTTTTCCACTGCTCAAAACGGTAGTTGAACTCATTGATTTTAGTGCTTCTGCCACTTTTGTTTTACCTCTTCCACACTGGCAGCATGTTTCCCTTTGAGGACTTTTTTCATCCAGGGAAACAGAAAAAGTTGCTTGGGATGAGATCGAATGAATAAGAAGGGTGAGTCACAGGGGTCAGGCCATTTTTTGGTCAAAAACTGCTGAACACCCCACACAGTGTGGGCAGGTACACTCGTAAGTCACCCATCATGAAATGGGCAAAGGCACTGAAAGAGTCTTCAAAAAAAAAATTCACTGAAGCTGAACACAGCCTCTCACAATACCACCAGCTGGCACACTGATAGAGATCGATTCCTAGAACACTCACCTAGCCCGGGAAGCCTGTACTACAAGGGGCCTGCCCTCCAGAAGATAATTCTGGTCTTTGGGGGGTCCCCCCTGTGCACTCTAACATGGAGACAGACAGGAAGCAAGTTAGCAAATGAATAAGAGAATGACATTTGAGAGACACAGCCAAGGCAATCAATAGCACCTGAGAGAGATGGGTGCCTATGTTAAGAGCACACTGGGGCAGAGGTTCTGACTGCAGGGATTAGAACCCTGCAGCCTTAGGGCTTTCTGCATTGCCTGATCTGAGGAGCTCCCTCACCTAACGGTCTCTGTGAGCCGTGCCCTGTCAGGAACCGGATCTAAAACAGAGTAACCACCCCCAGAGCAGAGCCCACTGTTGCTGCTGGCGGGGGGGGCGGGGACTGGGACAGAAGGTATAAGCAATTCCATCCCTACAAAACACACCCGATGTGCGTCTCTCCCCTTACTATGTGTAGCGGGGCTGTTTTTTAAGCTCTTGGCCTCGGTTTCTTCATAGGTCTGTGTCAGTGCGTGTAAATCACTACATAGCGTTCGACACACAGCAAGTGCTCAAAAATACAAAGTTTCTGGTACCTAGTGATCACTTGATAAATATTAGCTGTCTTGAGGGTGTGTCTGCCCTGAAAAGTGAAGTGAAGGAAAGGGAACTACTCCTCCAAGCAGATATAGAGCGGGCATTTACAGACGGCTCTCGGCCTCCTGCCCCAGGACACGACACACATTGTTACGGGTGGAAGGAACTTGCTCAGGTCCTATCCCCCTGCCCCTCAGAGTGTGGCTTTACTTGGAAATGAGGTCACATTGCAAATGTCATTAGTGAAGATGTGCTCATACTGCAACACCGTGGGTCTTTAATCCGATACCATTGGCGACCTTATAAAAACGGGGCATTTGCACACAGACATAGACATGCGTGGAGGGAAGGTGAGTGAAGGCCCTGGGAGAAGACGGTCATCAGCAGCCTGGGAAGGGACCTGCAGCAGGTTCTCCCTCCTAGCCCTCAGGGGACATTAACCCTGCCAGCACCTGGATTGCAGAGTGCCAACCGCCACATTGGTGAGACATAAACGTCTGCTGTTTACACTACCCAGTTTGTGGTCCTTTGCTACAGCAGTCCCAGGAAACCGATACGTCCTCCCCAAGGGTCAGAAGTAGATATTGTTTACCACTGAATGCCTGGTACATGCTAGGTGCTCAATAAACGTGTTTTAAGTGAATACATGTTAATAAATGAATAAGTATCTTGTATGGTGGCTCATATTCCAGCAAGACATGCCAGAAGAGAAATGTTTACATCCTAATTACCTTGTTGCCAGGGGAAGGTGTGGCAAATGGTAGGGGATCTGCCAAATATGGGATTGGCCATCTCTGATCAAGATGCAGGCAAGTGCTTGACATGGGAAGAAGAGGAAGTCCCTGGAGATCCCAGTTGGCAGGGGGACACACAGTTGGGCCCAGAAGGCCCGTGGGGCTGGGTGTCCATATATAGGATGTCTGTCCCTGGAAGCAAGCCCCCTCCTCACACTGGGCTAGGGTCAGCCATCAGTCAGTCCCTAGTGGCAGAAGCTGCCAAGAGCAAGCAGTGTGCCCATTGGTAAAGGAGTCCGAGGAGCTGACAGGTATACAAAGACAATCTCGGTACAAGGGAAGTTCCAGAAGCCAGGTCCAAAGTCTGAGAGGCCAAGGGAATGTGGGCTCACATCTGGGAAATGATGTGAGTGTGCAGGAGTCAGTCTGACACAAGGGGGCGCTCAATTCTGAGCCCGTTCAAATGGGGCAGGAGGACTGTAGACCTCTACTGGGCGAGGAGTGGACAGCAGAGCCAGGTGGACAAAGGGGCCAAGGTCATCTGGTACAGAGGGCTCTGGGGTCCGCAGAGGCAGCGGGATGAGGAGGAGCCTCCACACAGGGCAGATGGAGTAGCAGGAGTTAAGGCAAAGATTCATAGAGCACAAGAAGAAGGGAGAAGGAAAAAATTTCATAATTGAACTATTCTAATTGACTGCTGACTCTACAGTGTTCAGATTCACCAGGTAATTGCTCAGTTCCCCATCGCATTTCATCTGTGTAGTTATAGCTATAAGAGTGAGTGGGAGAGGGGGAGGTAGGCTTAAGGGCTGATTAGGGAAAATCACTTCTTGCAGGCCTTAGGTTATTCTTGTTAAAAATGATGCTGGGAAAAATCATAATTAAAATGGGAACACGGTGACTAACCAGCACCCCTTTCCTTGAATGTGAAATAAATTTTAACAGCTACCTTAGCAAAAGAACCTAACACATTCGACCTTCCAATGAGGGTAAGCAGAGTTTTCTATCAGAGTGAAATAGAAACTATAAATCAAACGTTTCATATCTAAAGTCCAAGCCAGCTCCAGTGAGTAAAATTCCATTCTCCAACAGCCTTATGGGGTGTGTGTGTGTGTGTGTTTTATTGGCTGGCTCTCAGACTTCCTTGAGTCTGAAACTATATGGATACTGTTTGTTCATCTTAAATCTGTGAAACTACCTTCAAGAGCTATAGGCCTGACTATTTGTGATATACTATCCAAGATAAAGAAACTAGTCAATAATAAATGCACTCTGTGTGAGATCCTATCAAGTGCCTGTGGTCGAGATGGGCTCGTTGGGAGGTCAGAGGGAGGGAAGAGGGTGAGATATGGTTGACGGTTAGGGAGAGATTCTGGAGAAGGGAGCAGGTGATGTTAGTTCAAATGCATCTGAGAGAAGGGTTTATGTGGGTAATCCAGTTCTCCTGCTTCGAGTACAAGGAAAATGCTCCTTCCTTGGCCCTACATTTTCCCTGGTCTCCTCAAACTCAGGATGGGCCCCAAGAACATCCTTCTCCAAGGGAGAATTTAGAGATGGAGGAGACAGGCTGCCCAGGGGTCTTTTCCGGGATGCTGTGGGCTAAGCAGAGCAGTGCTCAGAACTACGGGGCTGACGGATACCCTCATTCTGTTGAAAACACAAGTGAACCATCCCTCAGCAGTTTGGTCCAGGGCAAGATGACATAGGCTCCATGGGCACAGCCACACTCCACAAGCTCTCCAGGGACTCTCTGATCACCTTAGCGGGCTTGTTGTAACGGGCCAGGGAGAGTTCCAGGGCCAGCCAGCACTGCGGGGGAGCCTGCTCCCGGGGGACGTTGCAGCCCCCATGACAGGCAGGTGAGCCTTCTGCTGAGCCAGCCCAGCACCTTCCATGAGACCCCAGGATTCCTGGGTGCCCTTCCTCTCCCTCTTTCCCTCCCACCTTCCTCTTGGGACCTAGTCTCAGGCTATGGGAAATCTCAGAATTATAACAATGGAGAAGTCGAAGACCAGAGCCAATTCCGATTACTAAAGCTGACCTCCTTCTTCCAGCATCCCCCCTGACCCTGTGCTGGGGTGCCCTCAGTCTCAGCCCAGAGAGGTCTCTCAGAAAATGGCCCTGGAAACCTAAAAGGGCAGCTGACACGCTTCCACGCTCATCTGGGCGAGACTTGCAGTTGACCTCTGACCAACAACACACCACGGTTTCTGGGAGATGCTGCCAGCCTTCCCATTCACCGAAGGGCCCCTCCCCCCTAGATCCCATGAGACTCACCAGGGGAATATTTTAAAAGAAAAATGTTAATGCCCCCCCCCCAGGAATTCTGATTTGACTAGTCTGAGGTGAGGTCCAACCTGGTCACTGTGTGTTTCAAAAGGTTCCAAGAGAATGTAAGGTGAAGCCAGGGTGGGCTGTCAGATCTCCCTCCAGGTCCCCGGGTCCTTCTTTGCAAGGACAGGTGACTGCTCTGAGGAATACCTGACAAAGAAGGCATTGTTTCTTATAGAATACATACACACAGACATATTTACTTACAAATATCACAGTTCACACTCATCACTCAATCGCTCATCTCCAACATAGTCTTAATTTCCATATAATTAGGATGTGAGAAGACACTCTCATCAAGTATGAACACGCCTCACACACTGTCCTTCCATGGCTTCTCATCTCCTGATCTATTACACTCTAGTACATTAGCCTAACGAGCTAACGAAGTTCACATATTCTAGAAGTTCAAATCAAAGATTTTTTTTCCTACTCTCTCTGCTCTGTCCATTCGCGTGTTAAATTTTTACAAAGCTGTTAGGAAAAAGAACACACTCGCAAAACTCTAACCGGATTTCATAATTCTTGTGTATGCCTGAAACCTCGAGGGAAAGGGAAGAAAATCCTGCTACTATAAGCACTCCTGTAGCAGAGCCTAAAAGAGCAAAGATCTAGGACCACAAGAGTGAGAGGCCCTCATTAATCACTAGTCACCCGCCTCCGTGCCTCTGCTCTGCCCCCTACCAGCTTTCACCATTGTTCCTTATTTCAATTACGTCGGCATCTGTTTTCCCCACGGGACTGTAGCTGAGCCACAATCTAACTCCCAACCCCCAACAGACTGCGTATAATAATATTCTACATGTATTGAGCTCTTACTAGGTGCCAGGCACTGTCCTGGATGCTTTTCCCATATTATCTCACTTCATCTTCAACTCTGTGGCTGTAATACTTCTCTGATCCCAGGATACAGGTGAGGAGACTGGAGCACAGAGTTGAAGCTACATGCTCACATTTACACAGGACCCAGGAGGCCGAACTCTGATTCACGTCCAAGCCATCTAGCTGCCGAGTCTATTCTGTTGGCCACTGCTCAACAGGGCTGGGATTGAGGGAAATAAGCAGTGATTTTCAAGGTTTCTATTCGGTAGGAGGCAGCTGCAGTGCTTACTAGATACACGACCTTGAGGAAATCACTCAGCCTCTCTAAGCCCGGTTCCTCTTCTGGAAAGTAAAAGTTACACTGGGCTCGTAGACGTTGCTCTGGGTGAGTCAGTACCTATAAGGGTGCTGGGCGCAGCGCCAGGCATTTAGTCGGTACGTTAAAAGCCAGGCACTGTTGCTGCTCCGTGGTGCCCGGGTTTTTCTCGTTAGGAGCATCTCGGTTACTCCCCAGTCTGCGCGGCATTGTCTCTCCCTGCCAGAGCGGTGGAAGGTAGCCGCGAATTTTTCATAACATCATTTAGATATAATCCACAGACCATACCATTCACCCATGTAAAGTGCACAATTCAATGGTTTTGTAGTATATTCAAAGAGTTGTATGGTCATTATCACAGTCAATTTTAAAACCAATTATTTTTTAGAATCAATTTGGAACCGAACTTAGAATCAATTCTGGGGTAGTTTTCATCGCCCAAAAATGAAACTCTATAAATATTAGCAGTCACTCTCCACTTTCCCCAAGCTCTCCCCCCTCCAGTCCCCTGGGCAACCACTAATCTATTTTCTCTGTGTTCTGGACATTTCATATAAATGGAATCATGCAGTGCATAGTCCTTTGTGACTGACTGGCTTCTTTTACTTAGCAGAATGTTTTCAAGGTTCACCCAGGCTTAGCATGTACCAACACTTCATTTCTCTTTACTGCCAATGCCATCCACTGTATGGATAGACTTGTTTTATTCATTTACCCATTCGTTCGTTGATGGATATTTGGGTTATTTTTACTTTTTGGCGATTAGGAATGCTATTGCAATGAACTCAGGGTACAAGTTTTTATGGACACATGTTTTCATTTTTCTTGGGAGTCAAGTTGCTGGGTATATGGTAACTCTACGTTTAACCTTTTGAGGAAATGCCCGACTGTTTTCCAAAGTAAAAAGCCACTGATTTTATGCTTACTTCTAGATGACCTGGAACTAGTCACTTAACTTTATTAAGCCTCAATTTCCTTGTCTGCACAATGAGGATATTGTCCACCAGCGGAGATATTGTAAGTACAGTGTCATCCGCTGCCGACACCCCACAGGTACTTAACAAAGGACAGACACTCAGTTGTCCCTGGCGAATAATCCCCTGCCTGTCCCTCCCTCCCTCTCTAGTTTGGATGAGAATGGAAGGCCCGGCCCCTAGACGGCATGAGTGCAGCCTCCCGGAGGTCTTAGGTGAACAAAATCAGAGGAGAAAGTCATATTACCTTTCTGGAACATGTGAGCCATCCCTAAAAGAAAGAAAAATAACTAAATGACTCTCAACTCACTGCGTGCGTGTGTGTCCCCCTTGCTTCTATAAACTGGACTTTTGCCCAGAAATCACAAGCAGAGAGGCCAATCATAGGAGCTCTATCCGTTCATGGATCTGGGGGGAGACCGCACCGTCGCGCAGCATTTAACGATGGGGAACCGTTCTGAGAAGTGCATCATTAGGCGACCTTGACATTGTGTGAACCTCACAGGTGCACTCACACAAACCTAGACAGCACAGCCTACTGCACACCTGGGCTGCAGGCCTGCACACTCGTCACCGCACGGGATGCGGTGCGCAATCATAACACAATGGTAACTATTTGTGTATTTAAATGTATCTAGAAAATGTACAGTAAAAATACGGTATAAAAGAAAAGAACGGTCCACCTGTGTCAGGCACGGGAAGTTGCTCTGGGTGAGCCAAAGTGAGCAGTGAGTGAACGTGAAGGCTCAGGGTATCACCATACAGCACCGTAGACTTCATAAACCCGGCACACTTCAGCCATGCCAAATTGAGAAAATATTGTTTCTTTCTTCGATAATAAGATAACCTTAGCTTAGCTTACTGTACCTTTTTTACTTTATACACATTTAAATCTTTTGAACTTTTAGACTCCTGTAATAACATTTAGCTTAAAACTAAGGAAACCTTAACAAGGAAACAAACACATTATATAGCTATACAAAAATATTCCTTTCTTTTATATCCTTATTCTATATTAATAGCTGTGAGTAACGCCTCATGCTGCAACCTTGGAAGGGCTGCAACCTTAGGCCAGCTATGGCCTTACCACGGCTATGACTACAGCTACAATGTTGCCATGGCCACAACTTTAGAATAGTTATGACCTTACCACAGCTATGTCATGATGACAGCTACAGCTACAACCTTACCTCTGCTAAGACATTCCTTCTGCTACAATGTTACCATAACTACAACTTTACAATGGCTACAACCTTACGGCGGCTACAAGTTATGACTGCTATGACCTACCTTACCATGGTTACGACGTTACGATGTTTAGACAGCCAGACTTGACAGCAGCTATGACCTCACTGGCTATAATGTCATGACAGCTCCAGCATCACTAGGTGGTAGGAATTTTTCATCTCCATTATAACCTTATGGGACCACCATGGTACGTGCGGGCCGTCACCGACCAAAGTGTGAGCCCGCTGCACAGGACTGCACTGCGGTGAGGTCAGAGGTCAGCATTTCTGTTTCTGGCAGAAAAGACTGACAGTTCATTAGTCCCAAAAAATAGTAATGTCGCCTATACAAGGAAACCTCAGTTCTTCGGGAAGTTACTGTAATCCAGGGTAAGAAATATCCCAGTAACTCATGTCACTGGGAAAGGTGGTTTCATGGTCACCGTGCAAAACCTGAGAAGAGGGGGAAAAAGGCAAGAAAACCGGAAAAGGTTGAGCATGCAACATTTCACAGTGTGAGGAATCTGTTTGCTTTGGGGACAATAAACGGGACATTTGGAGAGACCTCTCTGAGCATATGGAAAGATAGAAAGATTTCTATCTTTAGCTGCCAACCTAGTAAGAGGACGGGCTTGAAGACTCAACACAATTGAGATGGCCCATCGCTGCTGGCTCCACATCCGTGTGGGGGCCACACCCGAGGTGAAGCCTTTGTCCCAGGCTTTCTTCTGGGACGCCTCCTTCTGCCTCCTGCAGAAATGCTAACTATGGGGTAGGAAAAAACAATCTTTCTTTTTAAAGGCATTAATCAAATCTATCAAAGGAGTATGAGGGTGGGGAGAGACTTTCAACTGGGGATTGCAATGAAAGATTTAAGAGGAGAAAATGTATGTACATATAAGAGTCGCTTACTAATAGCCAAGAGAAGCAAGGTTAAGAGGAACCATGATAATTGAGTAAAAGTCATTTGGGATGTTCTTTATGCATTTTACCCCTACACACACACACACAAACATGTACGCCGGGTTTCACAGCCTACTTCAAAGTACCCAGCTATCCCTGAGTAAAAATACACGCCAGGTAAATGTACCAACAGACACGACATTACTTGTTTGAAGGTTGATTTCTGTATGAAGCAGGTTTGGCATAGATCTTTTCAGTGACTAAAGTACTAAATGACCTCATGTAGGAGTTGCCACCTGGAAGACCTAGACCCCGACAAACACGACAGGCGGGGGTAGGGGAAAAAATGGGGGTGGTCTGGTCTTAGAGTCCAAAAATAAGTACAGTAGCCCCAGTGAATGGGGTATGACGGGGTGCGGGCATGTTTTCCTGGAATATGGCAGCTCTAGGTAAGAAGAAAATGATGAAAATCTAGTCTCGCAGTCTACAATGCTCTCCACAGACTACAGGGCTTTGTTCAGGCGGGATTCTCTGCACAGCCCCAGCTAGTCTACTCACGCTGCACAAAGGCCACTCTCTGTAGCCGGCGCCCCGCCATTCCCAAGGCTGTTATGTGACTTCATGTGCTTACGGGGCTGCCTGTAATCACCACCTCACGTAAGCTGTCTATCTACACCTTCATCTCTCCCGCTGGACAGTAAGTTTCTAGAAGAAACAGAAAAGGCCTATCTTGTTCATGGGAGATCCTCAGGGCCAGCCCAACATGTGGCCCACACAGGGACCCAATGACTGTGCTGGCTTCACTGAGTGGAAGAAATGGAGCGTTTGAATCCAGGAGTGGGGCAAGTCCAGAGACAGCCCACCAGCCAAGGTAAATGAGGTGAAGCACTGGGAGAGGGAGGGGTCCCCAGGGTCGGCCCTGGAGAAAAACATCTCGAGGACAAGATTCCCCCCCAGTCAATTGGAGCTTCCTATTCAAAATCTGTGGCTGCTTCTTATTCGGCCATAGATCAAAAAAGCCTCTTGGCTGTTACAGTTAAAGAGTTAAAAGCTCTTTGCAATTGTAGAGTATTATTAATAAATGAGGAGCATAGATCCCAAAAACAGATGAGTGAAAACCAGACCTGAATTCAAATCCTGGCTTTGCTACCAACTAGCAAAGAGGTAAATCACTTAATCTCTCTACACCTCAGTTTTCTTAGGCAAAGCAGTGATAACAGCGGATGCATTGTGTAGTCGTTATGATGGTTATTAGATTAGGTCGCATAAGGCATGTATTTGGTACTCTATTGATATTCGTTAGTGTGTGTGTAGATGCGTGTGTGTATGTGAAGATGTGCTTTGGCAACTTCATAGTTATGATTCCCAAATGTTGACTAAATCTCTCCCTTCTGTATCAAGCACTGTAGATAAATGAACTATATTTCCTGCTCTCAGGAAGGCCACAGTATACTGAATGCAACAGGCCCCGGACTGGTTGCCGCACAGAGAGATTATGACACTTGCCTAAGGATCCCACGTGGCAAAAGTGAGACAAAATACAGGTCTACTAGTTCCCAGACAATGCTCTATCCAATAGCTCACGTTTCATGAGAAGGGAAGAGGACGTTTCTTTAGCTTTTGTGCCCTCTCTGTGGAAGATAAGGAAAAGGAAAAATACAACTGCCATCAGATGGTGTCTGAATGCATTTCTGCTGCTGTAGCAAAATACTATAGACTAGGTAACTTATAAGCCACAGAAATGTATCTCTCACAGTTCTGGAGGCTGGGAAGTCCAAGGTCAAGTATCTAATGAGGACCCACTTTCTGGGTCACAGATGGTCATCTTTTTGCTATGTCCTCACATGGTCAGAGGGATAAAGGAACTGTCCATGGTCTCCTTTAGAAAAGCACTAATCTCATTCATGAAGGTTCCACCCTCATAAGGGTTCACAAACATTCAAGCCATAGCATTTGGTCTCCTAGTAGGGCTGCCTTGAGTTTTAAGCCCCCAATAAAAGGTAAAAAAAAAAAAAAAAAAAGTACAAGATCTTTGTTTAACAATGTTGCCTGGACTAGTGAAGATCAAGGAGCTACTTTCAGCAGTAGAAGGCAATGCAGATGGGCCCCCATTTTCCTCCTATATCTCAATGACTCCTTTTTACAAAAAAATAAATAAATGCTACCTATTGCAAAACCTCTGCCACACCCTGACAGGGAAAGAATTGTGTGAAAAGAGCACGATCATTTATTAACATTCCACCTCCCATTTCGACCTGCCACCCAACCAAAAGACGACATCCTAGCAACGAGAGGGCCCTCTGCTGAATGGGTAGAGTAGGGCTGTTCAGATATGGGTTTGTGACTATAAATTACTCTGCGGAAGAAAGAAAGAGCTCTTGATAGGCGACTCGAGCCAAGTCTCCAACCCAAACTCCTCCTAACAAATACTCACTGAGCACCCATTTCCTATCAGGCACCGACTGGACAGTGTTCACACACGTTCCTTCACCGTAGGTCATGATCCACCGCATGTCACGAGCCAGGAGTCATCACCGTGTTGTTTTTTAAATGAGGAAGCAGGCTCGGGAGTTGGAATGATTTCCTGAAGGGGGGATCACCACCTGTACAGGCAGCAGTGCAAATGAGTTCACCCATAGTTCATGCCTGTTAGAGTGACGAAGGCTGAGCTCAGAACTCAGCAGAAACAGGGGAATGCGGATATGTTTTGGTGAAGGATGAGGAGGAAATGGGAGAAGGCCTGGGAGGACTCCTGAGACCAGGGCTGTGACATTTGGCTTGCGGGGCATCTGGGGGTCTGTATAAGGGCGGGGACAGAAGTTGGAAAAGGGTCCAGTAGAAGAGGTGAGCCTTCCGGGATGAGGAGGGAAGGCGGGGTGGTCACAGGACAGGAGAGAAGTCAGGACCCAGGTAGGAATTTTACCAAAGGCCAAATGGGAGTGCGGCTGAGCCTGACCGGAATCCGAGGGCATCAGCTCTTGTCCTTTCTGGACTACATGCTTGCCAGTCGACCTTAGTTGGACAAGTCCCCGAATCTCCTCCAGTTTTGCAATTTTCTCGCCTGCAAATGGGCAATATTTGCTTCACAGCAGTGATGAATTAACAGTGTTGAAAGTGGCTTGAAAATTGCACAGGGACTGTGGGAGCGCGACCTGTTGGTGAGCGTCACCATGGCGTCTCAGCCACCATCTTCACGTTGTCTGCGGCCCCTTGTCTCTGTGGCCCACATTGCGGGCTTTGTTAGCTTGAGGTCCAGTTCTTTCATTTCTGTATTCAGAATCCCTTCAGAATTGCACTTGACCACATTTATTTCCTTTCCTAGGCAAGGGAGGTGCTGGGTAAAGAGGAGACCTCATGCTCGCGCAGCCAAACTAATTGTCAAGGAACTTTGCTCCGGGCCTCGCTGTGTGAAGTCGATGTCTCCTTTTGATTGAGTGTCCTTATCCTTCAATGAGAGGGTTGGAACAGGTGATCCCCGAGGTCTTTTCAGGCTGCAAAGCTCTGTGGTGCCTTGGAAGGTCCCTCCAGAAGCTATTCTACCGGCCCAGTGCTCCAGCACTTTCTCTTGCTCAATTAGCATTATTTATTGAACTTTTTTTTTTCTTTTGGTCAGGGATATGCCTGTATTCCAGACATTCTAAGCCAATTCTGAAAATCAGAGTTCTTGGAAGACTCAAATATTTTAACAATCTTCAAATATATGACATCAAAGATGCCATTTTCCCTTCAACTGCCACCTTTATACTTTTATCAAAAAATAAAAAAAAGAAAGTACAGAGAAAGAGGCACTGAGTTCATCTGGCATGCTTTTCTTTGAACAAAAGCCCATCTGCTTATTATTTCTAATTTCACTGTCTTCTGGGTGTTTACAGAAGTTTGTTTCAATATTTATTGCACTGTGTTTCTAATGACCGATTTGGGCCATGCACGCAGCCCAGGTGAGGTGTCGCAAGAGGCTGTGGGCGTCTTTCTCTTTTTCATCTCCCGGGTTCTTTACTCTGGAGGCATGACGTGGCCCTTGGCCGTCATTACGGTGCCGGGGTGAAAATCTGCAGAGGCGAATTCTGAGAACCCGCGCCTTCATCCTGAGTTTCCCCGGGGACTGGTACAGCTGCCTCTGATGAATTTTTTCCTGCCTCAACGCCATTATTGTCATAGGAAGGATGGAGATAATTACTCGGTTTACTATCCGGAGGCTGGCTGCATCCGAGGGCCCGTGATCACTGGAAAGAGAAGGCTCGTCTCCACCTTCAGGAGGCCTGGGTAGATGGGGAAGCGACACACACTCCGAAAATTCTGGTGGCTCTGAAAGGCAAGGGATGATCCCAGCGACGGATCCTCTTCAAAATACCCCCTGAAGATCCCAAATGATGAAACTGTTGAAAATTACGCTCTTTCTCCCCCAACGTGAGTTCCCATTTCTGGTTCCCCCAGTTCTGTTAACAACGTTTTACTTTCCTCCTCTTGCGGCACTCTGCCACTTCCCACCAACCAGCGGGCACCGTTGCTCCTTCTGGGGCATCTTAGCACCTTCACCATCTGTCCCCGGCTTCCCTTTCCCCCTGCATTGTCTAATTTCAGCCTCTTGTCACACTGTCTCCATTCCTGCAGATCCTGCTACCTCTCAAGCTCCCCCTACCCCACCCCGCCCACCACACACATGACTCCAGAAGAACCCACACGAAATAGGCCTTGGCTTCATTGCTCTGTAAGCCAACAATGCTCGGGGCGCCCCGTGATGTCAGGAGTAAATCTCCCTACCCCCGCTGGCTTGCAAGGTCTCCACAATGAGGCCTCACCACTGCCCCGGCTGGCTGTGCCGCCCTCTGCTAGCCCGAGAACCCTCCTGCCAGCCACTCAGAGAGTGTGCTCAGTTCTGCACTCTCGGCTTCGGCGCACACACCAAATTCCCAGGCAGGTGGAAAAGCTGGACAACGGAAAAAAATAATTTGAGGTAAATTCTTTTTTTTTAAGGTTTTTTTTTTAAAGATTTTTATTTATTTATTCTTAGAGAGGGGAAGGGAGAGAGAAAGAGAGAGAGAAACATCAATGTGTGGTTGCCTCTCCTGCTCCCCCTAATGGGGACCTGGCCTGCAACCCAGACATGTGCCCTAAACTGGGAATTAAACCAGTGGCCCTTTGATTGACAGGCGGGCACTCAACCCACTGAGCCCACCAGCCAGGGCTGAGGTGAATTCTTATTAGATGCCTGGGAGCTAAAAAGTAAATTGTATACGACTTTTTTATGAGGCACAGTTGATAATCCCCCAGATTCTGGGAAAATATTTCCACTGTGTAATCCACTAGACAGGCCGCAGCTCACCATCAATAATTTAGAATGGTGGCCTATTAAAAAAAAAAAAAAGGTGTGGGGAGGAGAAATGAGGATTGTATAGGAAAGGCAGCAGGAATGGGCTTAAGAGGTAAGCTTTATATTTTTAAGTTATTTTTTACTGTATTTCTTCCCATTACCATTTAGTACCTTTACGCCCTCCTCTCGGCCACCGCAATCCCCACGCGGTTGTTCATGTCCGTGAGTCCTTTAGAATCAAGTGGAACTGGCTTCAAATCCTAGCTCAGAGACTTACCAGTGCTGTAACTTGGGCCTGCGGCTTAACCATCCTGAGACTGTTTCCTTATCAGTAAACGCGGTGAAGGTCCACCTTGCAGGGTTGGCGTGAGAACTAACCCGACGTATATAGACTCGCAGCCCAGGTCTCAGCTCTGAGCCTCTCAGTCATGGCTCTGTTACTCCACTACCACCTCCAGCCCCAGCCGGTCCCACTCCACGGGCTCTCACAGGGTGGTCTCGTGTTTTATACCCAACTCCTAACCAGGACTGGAAGGCGCAGTGGAAGCCCGTTGTCCGGCCAGTGTTTCCAGCCCTTCCTCTGCAGGCCGCAGCTCCACATGTGCTCCCGTTAAGACTTCCCTTCTGGCTGTAGCTCAACTGCCTGGGAGCTGGAGGTCCACCAGGTGGGGGCCCCCCATTTCCTCAAAGACAATACCCCTTTGTCATTTGCAGTGACCGCCTGCAGACCTGGGACCCCAGAGAGTGAGCGGTTCTAGACCATGACAGCGCGTGACAGACAGGACAGAAGGGTGGTGTAGGCCAGTTAGCCTGACCTCCCACATCAGACTGTCTGGGGTTGGCCCTGCCTTTCACATGTCTTAGCTGGGTCATCTTGAACATGTAGCTTCAGTTCCACGGAGCTTGGTTTCCTCATCTATAAAATGAAGAAAATAACAGAAACGGAGAAAATGGGGTTGAGGTGAAGATTTTTGAGTTAATGCACCCAAAGCCTTAGAATACGGCCCGACCCATAGAAGATGCTCAGTCAACGTCAGCTGATAGAATTAATGACGAAAGTCTTCCGTCTTCGAGGTCTCAGGCACCTCCAACCAGGTTGATTGAGACGGTTCCCCGTGTTCCTAGGGGTTTCTTCAAATCACTCTGCTTGCCATCACAGACACTATGTGCATGTGTGCGACACACAGAGACAACACAGACACCTCTATCTCAGCAGTACCCCCGGACAGGAGAAGACTAAGTTCCCATAACCCTCTGTAATAAGCACCACTCACCACCCTCTCCTGACGAAGCTGTCAGTCCTCAGCAGTATCTAAGACCTGCTTCATTCAGGGGCTTGCCTTCCATTTTCCCAACTCGGCAAAGGCAAGGTCAGAGGTCAGGTGGAAATTTCTGGTCTAATCCTTTGTTGAGAGACCCTAAAAAATTATCTGGCATCTTTTGGTCTAAAATGCCCGAATTGGCAATATCCCCTTGAATTACCAGATATTTCTCGACTTCACGTTTTTCTTTGGTCTCTCTCACCCATAAAGGCTACAGATTTGAATCGAACCTCTCAGGAAACATTTCTTGAGCATCACTGTTATACCAGGCACTGAGTTGAGGGCTGCAGATGAGACAGATTTTAGCTTCAAGGTCACGGTCAAGTGGGAAAGACAGGCAGCTGCACGGATCGCGTCAATGCAGTATGGTCAGTGCTAAGCCAGGGAAATGCCCAAGGAGCTTGCAGAGAACACAGGAGAGGCACCCAACCCAGACAGGCAGCTCAGGACAGGCCGCCAGGAGGAGCTAACTCCAGACATGGGCCTTGAAGGAGAAGTACTCATTAACAAAAGCACAGCATTTTTAAAAAGCATAATGTGGCATGAAAAAATATAATGTGATTTTGTAACTACGGTCATTGGGCACCACTAGAAGGCACAGGGGAAGGAAGAGGAACAGGAAACAAGACTGGGAAGATGAGCAGGTACCAGGCCACGAGAGAACTTCAGTATTTCAGTATTTTGTCCCAGTGACGCTGGGGCAAAAGAGGAAGCAGTGAAGGGCTCTAGCACGGGAGTAACAGGATAAACATTAGATTTGAAGTGAAAGGGTTTTCTGGGAAGGGGTGAAGAGGGGGGGATGTCTGGAAGCAGAGACTATTTACTGGTGATTTGTAATAATCCAAGGAAGACAGAGGGGTGTCCAACCTGCAGCCCACAGGCCGAATGCATCCCAGGATGGTTATGAATGCGGTCCAATGCAAAATCGTAAATTTACTTAAAACATTATGAGAGTTTTTTGTGATTACGTGTCGCAATGTATTGAATGTGTGGCCCAAGACAACTCTTCCTCTCCCTGTGTGGCCCAGAGACACCAAAAGGTTGGACACCCCTGAACAGTAAGAACCTGGACTAAGGACCCTAGGTAGGCTGGAAAAAAAGGAAGATGTTTCAGAACTGTTTAGGAGGTGAGATCGCCGGGACACGGCCCCGGTAAGGAAGAGGCGGGAGGAAAGACACAGACAAGTGAGTCCCAGACTTCCGTCGTGAGTGGACAGTCAAGCTTCTATTTACGAGTTAGAGGTCCTAAGGGTGTTTGGATTTATGGTATTCTCTGTGCAGCATTACAGATATCTTTAATTTTAAGACATTTAATTATACCAATGAGAGAGCACAGAAAATAATTTCAAGCCCTTGAAGTTTCAAATGGACAAGCGTTTCAGGTGGCAACAGATCCTGTATTCCACTGAAGCCTTTACTACTGAAGTTCAGTCTTTTGGAATGATGGCCCAAACAAAGAAGAAGACCAGACAGAAGGGTTGGGGTGGGCAGGGCTGGGAGAGGGGCAGGCAACGTGGAAGCAAAGACTCGTAGTAGGTACAGGACAAATGTGTGTGGTCCAGGTAGGAGGAGTGTGATCGGAACAACGCTGAAGAGATGATTTTAGGTTAGGCATCTGCAAAGGGAACGTGAACTGCTACAATGTGGGGGCGCCACCGCTAACTCCAGAGCAACAGGGCACTACACCTCGGAGTGGACCCCATCTGAAACTCATTAAAATTCTCAATCCCAAGATAGATCAGCATTAGTTCATTTCCCACCTTGGTCATTCTGGATCATTCAAGGTTCTTTTGTGAGGCTCTATTAACTGGAACCAGAAGAATCCACATGAGGAAATGGAAGATGGGGGGTGGGGGATGGAAATGAGTTTTGGAAGGAAGACAAAGGTGAGGCCCAGGGATGTGGTCTACATTTGTAAGCTACGGGGAGTCACTGGAGGTTTAGAGCAGAGCCGTGAGGAGATGAAAGCAAATTTTTAAGAACATTCTGGCCTCCCTGTGCAAAATGGATTAACTTGACTGAAATTCACTCAGATACTAAAGTATTGCTGTCATTCTAATTAGACTTTATGCTTCCCCGTTAATTGCATCTTCAAATCTGCTCCCCCTAACCTCCCCCCGTCTCCCAGCAATATTGTCTCCTAAGGGCTCCTAGTGGTCTGTCTCTGTGATTGTCAACCAGAGGACAGGTACGGAATTTGAAAACTAGCTGGCATTTTTTATTGAGGTTGTTGCTGTGTTCACAGATTGGGGGAAGGGCAGGTAAACTGGTGTTGAGGTCCATGAGGGCCAGTGATGTTAAATTCCTCAACGCACTGGGAAGTCTTCTTCAACAAAGACTAATCCTGCCCCCAATGCCTGCAGTGCCCAGGTTGAAAAGCATGATATTTGGTCTCTTTTGCTGACCCTATCTTTGTCTTCTATAAATTTTCCTCTTCCGTTTGTCACTAGGCATCCTGCCAACCGCCTGATTAGCGGGTTAAATGGTCACTCAACTGTCATCGAACTCCTTCTCCCTTTCAGGAGCAACTGGAGGAAAGCCAATGTCCAATATTGACCTAGTTCCACAGCACTTAAGATTTCCACAGTGTTTTGCAAGGGTTTCTATTAGCTAATTCTCATGTCAACACATGCATTGAGTTAGGTTTTGTTCTTCGTGGTGTGCAAAGGGGAGAGACCTGAAGACCGGCAGATTTGGAAACCTGTTTGCTCTGCGACTTCATAGAGTCAGATTGTGTGGGCAGCTATTCTCAAAGTCACAATAATTCTCTCACACCTCTAGAAAATGCATTTAGTAAGGTGCCAGTGGTGACAAAATTTTAATACAAGCACCCCTTGCTTTTGGGGGTTTAAATATTTTGGTGGCCTAGTTATGAAAAGTGAATCTTCCTGTTCACTGGTTTTCATTGTATCATTCAAGATAAATTCATGTTTTTAAAAATCTCCTTAAAGAGCCGAACGCTTTATCACCACATCTACGAATCTCTCTTTTGAGGTTTGTTACATTTTGCTTTGTATTGTTGGCCCTCTTTGGGGACTGTCGTATCTTTCTAATAGATTGAAGGTGTCTTGAGGGCAAACTGTCTTACTCTTTGTGTTCCTCGAGCCACTGTGGCAGTGCTCGGCCAGGGTAACGACTCAGTAAATATTTGCTGATGCATTGATGGTCAGTTCCATAGTTTACGAGGTTTAGCTTGGTGGGAACTGACTCTTTAATAAAAATCTTCACAAAACGTCGCGGTATCTTGCCTCTGTGGCACCTCTGCTGCAATGAGTTTTCTTTCGCCAACACCCATCTCAAAGCCGTCCCAAGACCAGGGAGTGCCCAGTTGCACACCTGCCCGTCAACTGACAAAAACGAATGTCTAAAATATGCATGAAACGCTAACAAGCTCACAAGAAAGACGAGAGGCCCGATATTAAAATGGACAAGGATATGACTAGACAATCTCCAGAAGGAGAAGTCCAAATGACTAATAAATATAAGAAGAGATGCTCTACATGATTAATAACCAGAAATATGCTCATTTATATGAATGAGCATGTGGAGAAACGGGGGACCTAGTTCCCTCCCAGAAGAGAAGGAAGTGGAACAGTGATGCTGGAGAGGCAGTTGGCAGCACCACGTGAGATGAAGTGTGCGATTGCCCTAGAGCCTGTAATCCCACCCTAGGGCTAACGCCCCAGGAACATATGGGGGCACAGATAATGATGGGCCTCACAGTGTTGTCTGTGGCAGCAAAGCATCAAGCCGGCCATGGTGTCTCTAATGGGGGCTGTAAGCAAAACATGGTGGCCGCATGCTCTGGAAGGCGATGCAGAGGGAGAGCTAACCAGATGCACCTTCCCCAACACGGATAAATCCTGAAAAACTATGCTGAGTGGAAAAGGCAAAAAAGAACAAGAAAGATGTATGCTGAACTGTTATTATATACATTTAAGTGTCATCCATTTCAATGACATGTTCAAACACATTAGTAACCATGTTCATTATATACGAAGAGGGAGAACAGGCGGACCTAGGGGTGGGCACAAAGGGGGGAAATACTGAAACAAACTAGCCCATGGGAGAGACCACAAACGGGCAGATGCCACCGGCTTCTTAGAATGAGGCCTTTGACTCTGTACCTGAGACCCAGCCTAAGGAAAAAAAGGGCAGAAGGTAGGAGTCCTGGATGAAGATTGGAGGAGGACACCTCTGAGCTAGGAGCACGCTTGAGTCTTAATGTGGACAGAGGTGCAAACATCTATTTTGTCTGCTCAGCAGCCCTTTTTCCTTACATACTGATTACAAAGTAAGTTATTTCTTAATGTCTAGATAAGTCATTCACAGATAAGGAAGGCATTACTGTACTCTGTCATTACAATAAGATATACCTACAATACAGCCCGACACTCATAAGTAATTCTTTCTAAGACCTTTATGAATCCCCCAATTCGCAATGAACCACCGTATCGTATAATTTACCCCATAGTATGCACATCCGACAAGTGAAAAGCTCATTGCTTGGTGTGGGGGCAGCATGTTAGACTCATCCGTCAGCCATGTAATCTACCTCCACACCCTGGCATCCCAGCCAGCAAGTGCAATTCTAATTCATGCTTTGACAAAAATACAAATTACAATATACTTTGAGCCTAGAGGGTCATTTGCAAATAATGAGAAATACAAATTCTAAATCAATGGAAGTCCAGGGAGTACAATTCCATGCTGACCACTCCAGTGCCCTGGAGAGCCACTGCAGCCTTTTTAAGTGTTTAATATCATCTCTGAAACAACAGAGGCCATGAGCAAACCCTGCTCATTTTGATTGACAATTTGGCCCGTGGCTCAGACCACTGCCGCACGGACTCTAAAGCAAACCGTGGAAGATTAAAATTCTAAAAGAAGGCTGTTGATTTCGAAGCTTTTAATGATTCAAATTTTCAATCAGCGGGGTTTTTTCCAGTTCGTTACCCACAGGCTCTGTGGATCAACCAATGTGAGTGACCCATCCCATCCTTCATTCCTCCAATAAAACAATCCCGTCCATCACTATATCCAGTCCTAGAAGACAGGGCCAAAATATACACGTTCCTTTTATCTTCGTTTACTCTGGCAGGATTCCAAACGCATGGGAAACAATGTAAAAAAAAATTCCAGCATCTCTGCTTCTAAACTGAAGCTGATCAAGCCCATGATTCCTTGACACAACTGAACTGATGGGAAATTGAACGTGAGTTGGCAGGCCTGGCTGTGACAATCGAGAGACGCAGGTGGGGAAAGAGAGGGCAGTGTGGAGAATCTTTAGCCTCGAGTGAGAATCGTGTCCATCTCCGCGTCACTCCGCCTCAGGAATCTGGAGATGAGGATAATTTCGCTTTGAAACACACGCAGGCCATTTCAGAAAGCCGCAGACAGTTACACATGTGGAAGGGGATCCGGGAACGGGATCCTACTGTATAAAATGGCATGTGATTGAATTGATGGAGTTGCCATTCAGAGAAGGTGATTGCAGAAATGAAGCGAGCGGAAGAGAAATAAAGTAGAAATTCAGGTGAAACTCATTCGAGCCCTGCCGCTGGTGTCTGTGACACTACAGGATCGCAGCTCGTGAAGGTGATATTATTAAACGGTGATGCTGAGGGTTATTCTTCGTTACCCTTTTCTATAAATTATCCCGCTTTCCCTTTGGCCCATTGACCGTCACTCAGCAGAGTCACCTGATACTTGACTCACCTGCGGCTCGGACCAGCCAGGCCTTGGTTGGATTAAGAAATCCTCATGTTGTCTTAAAGGTCTCCTAGAACCCATACCCCACGTTCTGTGCCCCACCTTGAGGCACCCTCACCTCCGGCCTCTTCGGTGCCCCCACCAAGCTGTTAGTTCCGGTGGTCGACAGTGGATGACAGACACGCAGAATGAAGGCCGCCTCTCCAACGCCTTGTGAGCTAGTCAACAGTAGCACAGAGTGCAAGTTCCTACAGACACGCGACAAACTCGTGTTTCGTTAGGGTAACGAGAGCCGAGCGGAATCAACTCTGCACTGTGTCTCGTATGTAATAGGTGCCCAATAAAATGTGTTTCATGAAGAGATCATGAACAACTGGTAGCTTCCTGCAATTGCAGGAGTCAGAGGGAAAAAATACTAGCAGCATCCAATGCTGGCAGGTCTGTCCAAAGGAATAAAGTCCTCACGGAGCATAGGAAAATGAACAGACCCTAGCTTCCTGGGAGAGAGGACTCAGAGGGAAGCAGCAAGTTTCCAGGACTTCAGCCAAGGAACCTGAAGATCAGAACAAGAGTGCATTCCAGCAGGGTAAGCTAGGGTGGAGTCAACTCAGCAAACTGAGAGGAAGTGCGTGCACAACCATAGGTTTATTGCCACCTTGGACGGTCAACCCTGGAGCAGGCAGGGAGCACTGGAGGTGGGAACTCAGGGGCCTCCTGACCCAACTCCTCCGTTCACAGCTCCGCCCCTCCGAACTGGCTCTCAGGGTGCTGTAAATTTATGTCAAGGACTTCCACTTGCAGGGGCTTTTTCCTACAAGAGCCCGCCTCACCAGAAACATCACTAAGGAGGAACCCTCTGAAGCCGCAGTTTCCAGTCCTGGCTCTGCCATGACCTGCACGTGCCCTCAGTACAAGTCATTTCAACTCTCCACGTCACGGGCCCCTCCTCATAACTGGAGGCGAGGATCCCGCCTATTGGAGTGTTTGAGGACAAAGAAGGTTCCACATATGGAAGCACTCTGCAAAGAATGGTCGCTATTTGTGTGTTTATGTCATTACAGAAATAAAGCTTTAGTGTCAAGAAAATTCAAGCTTCCAGCAGACAAAACAAGCTGCAGGGGGAGCCCGAGAGTCCTTCCCAGGGCCCCAGAAGTCGCACTGCAATTGGCGTCTACCTGATCCAGCTGCACTGAAGGTAGGCTCTGCTGGAAGATGGGCTTCGCAGTCAGCCTTGTACAAAGCACAGTTAACTGTCTGCTGCAGGCGTGTAAATAAAAACCTTCACCGAGGTAAACAGTTGTTCAGTTTTACAGCCCATTCGCATATAACTTTTATGCTCCACAGTGATGTATGGCTCCTTCGCGTTTGGAAGTCCGGAACGTTGTTCCATGTGGCGTCCTCTAAGTGACTGGCTGATAAATGGTTATTTACCCACTAGTTTTCAAGGCCCATGAAATCCTTTAAACGGGAATGCTGTCCTCATCTACCCATTAGTGATCAGGGTCATCCTTTCTCATGGAGTGTGAGCCAGTTACCCTGACAGCAGTAACGGCACGGAGTGGAAGGGGGCGCAGTGAGCAGGAGGCCCCGCCCAACCCAGAGGGTTCCTCTACATTGTCTAAACCAAAGGCCATGTCACATGCGTGTCACATATGGCAAAACGTGGAAGTGCCATGTTGCAACAAAATGTGGCGTGCGTGCACTCCTAGCACATGGCCCATGTCACAGATACGAAGAGGTTCCAAGAAAGGACTCGGGTGCTATAAACAGCACCTGTTACAGAATCAAGTGACTGAAGCCTCCGTACTCACCTTCTGCTGGTTTCACACCCACCTGCCTGTGCTCAGCTGCTCGGCACGCTCTTGAGGCCCAAACAGGAGAGTCAAGGACGTTTGTTCCATTTCCTGGTGACACCTGGCAAGGCTTCTGTGATGTAAGGAAGTCACTTCTCCATCCTGGGAGAAGAAGCAGTCACAGCTTGACAACGGAATGGATCCAACGTTTGCTTGCCGCGTTGTCGGTTCGAGCTGGCAAAGTGTTTTTCACAGAAATGACATTATAAATAAGAGTTTGAAAATGTTACCATGGTTATTATCATGACAATAGTGACCAAACACGGAGCGCTTATTACTTGCAAGAAACCGTGCTGAGCATTTTACATGTAATAATACTCATTGTGATACCCACAGCAAGCCCATGAGATCGGGCTTCCCATTTCCATCCCACAGATAAGACTACTAAGACGTGGACAGTCTAAGTTACCTGCCTGGCATCACACAGCAGAATAGCTGCGGTTTGAAACCTGTGCTCCTGACCACGCCTCCCCAGTCAGTGGAGACCCTGGTCTCCTTCGTGCTTTCCATATTTCCCAAATATAAAAATAAGGCCTTACCTGTAGAATCAGGAAGCTATTTTGTCATTAGCTTTCTAGGCTAGCCCTCCGAAACTAACGTTAGCTATACACCGGTGATTTATGAGAAACCGAGTCTGAGCCGGGGACACAGTGAAAGATGAGAAAGAAGGATATGAAAATGGGTAACCAGAGATAGGGGAAGAAGCCAGAGACAGAGGAGGGAGGGGAAAAGCAAGCGGAAATGGAGGAGATGAGGTCTTCTTCGTGGAAGAGAACGTGGGTGTGTGAAGATAAAGGGGAGGGACACTCCAGACAGAGGGCATGGTTTGGGTGAAAACATGGAGGAGAAAGCCGAGGGTCGGGACATGTAAAGGAACAGCGGAAGGAGGTGGGAGGCTTTGAATGTCAAGTTAAGAACTTTGGACTCCATTCTGTCTCCTTAACCAGTGCCACTTTTTGCCTCCTGTGGCTTTCACAACCAGAAAATGTAACAAATGGTAACAAAGCTGCTATCTGTCACCCGGAAAAAGAGGCAATTGTCACATCTACAAAGACCAAATTTTTTTACAGGATGAAATTACTTAAGTGCCATATTTATAATTAGCATCATCTTCTCCTTCGAAGTAATAAAAAGGCGATTTTCACATTTTCAAAATACTATGATAATCCAACACATTAAGTAAGTACGAACACTCAGATGCATGTGATCACTGGCCGGGTCTCCTGGTGTGTGTTTTCTTTTGTATGCTGTCCTCAGCATGTGGACACGGTCTCGGTGAACACCGGGGACTGGAGTTTCTGGGAAAACCCTCAGCCTCAGTAGGAAACTGAAATATTAAGCAGGGAAACTGAGGCAGGAGCCCAATTATGAACTAACTCAGTGGCATTTAAAAAGACTGCTGCTGGGAGCCTTTTCGGGTACTCAGGGCTCAGCGCCGCGCTGGGAAGGATGAAGACCTGGGCCCCATCCCGGAAAAGCAAAGACATACTCACCAAGAGCACTGCCTGCCCGACACGCGAGGAACTCGACCCAGGGCCCGATGCAGCAGGGCCCGATGCATGAGGGTGCCCATGGGTCCTGTGCTGAGAGGCAGGTGGGGACGTGGCAGGTGCAGGGGTCAGGGCAGGGCCCCACAGAGACAAGATGCCCATGGGTTTCACTAACCCTCCACATCTGTGTAAGGAAGGGGCCTCCTCTCCTATACCCGGTGGTGGCACATGAGAGGATGTTTTATCTTTGATTTGTTTTGACCGTTGGGCCAAGGGGACACACAGTCACTCTCCAGCCCAGGAAGGGTCTGCCTAAACTCTTCGGCCTTATCTCCTTCTTTGCTGCAGCCATCTGGGACAATTCTCATGCTACATTCAGCATGAAAGAGTCGGTATCCGATGTCTGTTCATTGAGCGAGAGCTCAGAGAACTTGAATGTTTCCAAAAAAGGTTTTTATAAGCTCCTTCCCTGGACTTTAAAAAATGGGGTAGGTTTTCGGGTATGTGGGAAAGCCGAGTGAAAGCCTTTGTGGAACCAGGAAGGTAGAGCACGTGAGTCCTTCTCTGAGCCTTAGATTCTACGAAGGTAAGTGTCACGCCGACGCTGTCGAAATGCGAAAATGCTCTCTGTTGTCTTCCTTCGTTGTAGACAAAACCTGGCTTTGCCAGCGATGCCCGGGTGTCAGGGGGCTCTGGAATATCGGGTGGGACTCTTCAGTGAGCACAGAAGGATCGGCCGCACCCCACATGACCCTGTTGCTTCACAGGGTGGGCTTGGCTTCCATGAAGGTCCTTCCATAAGGGGCCGTCCCCACTCTTGCTGGCACCTTGCCCCGGCCCCACCGTAGCTTGCTCAGCCTTTGTGCCAGCCTTTCCCCTTGCAGGAGCTCTGCTAAGCTTCCCTGCACCTTCCCTCATGGGCAGAGACAGGAAAGGCCCCCTCCCAGGGACCCCAGGGTGTGTCGCTAATCCATTCGCCTGTGTCTGTGTCACATTTAATTACTCACTCGATGCAGAATTATCTGCACCACAACTGCAGACTAATGAGATACCACGGAGCCTTCAAATTGGGGATTACAAAGTGCAGTATGGGGCACCAAGGTCGATTTGGATGGTTCTAAAGCTCTGATTACTGCACGGTCCCCCTTCTTCTTAACCTGAACAACTTCATTTCTTGTGTTCAAATAGGAAAAAAAGCATAGACTGTTTTGGAGGAGGCAAAGGGTGTTGCTTGGCTGTTTGTTTTAACTACATGAAAGCCTTCGTGACCAATACCTGAATCCTCAGAGCTGCAGTTAAAGCGCTCTCTCTCTCTCTCTCTATCTCTATCTCTCTCTCTCTCTCTCTCTCGCTCTCTATCTCTCTCTGTGTCTCAGTAATCTCCCCATTGGGGTATGTTGACTTTTGCCTCAAGGAAATAAGAAACTACAACCTCTTGTTGGCATTTTGCAGGGAAATAATGCAAGAGGTCGGAGAGATTTCGCTCTGACTACACCTGCATTCCTACCTCCTTTAATCGTCGCGGGGGCCCTGTCCCATCCTTTCACCCCAGTTCCTTCATCCCTCACAGCCAGTAGGAACGCACATCTCACCACCTTTGCTATGCCTGGGAAACTGGGGCCACAGAGAGCTCCTGGGTGCCAAGCAGCACTGCCCACCCCTGTGTGGTAGATGTGAGCCACATGTGCTGGCTGAGCCGCAGAAATGCGGCTGGCCCGAGCTGAGATGTGTTTTAAGATAGATACACGCCCCGTTTTAAAACTTAGAATTTTTAAACCTGTAAAGTATCCGAGTAGTGACACACCGGGTTAGATCGGGGTCTCTCAGCCTTGGCACTATTGGCTTTGGGGGCCATGTAGTTCTATATCATGGGATGCTGTCCCCTGTGTTTTGCAGGAAATTTAACTGCACTCCTGACTTTCACCACAAAATGCCACTAGCACTCTCCCGGCTGTGACAACCCAAAATCGACTAGTGACATTCCTAGACATGAGCAAATGCCCACTGGTAGTGGGGGGTGGGGAAGGGGTGGTAAAATTCTCCTCTGGTTGAGAACCACTGAGATAAATAAAAAGCATGATTAAAAATTAACATCCCTATTTTACTTTATTTTTTAAATGTCATATTACAGAACTTCAAGGTAGACATGTGACTTGGACAGTGTCCCTCCTGGACAGCGCCGCCCCGGGCTGAGCATCTAGAGGACAAGGCTTTTGCCTTCTCGTTGCTGCATCACCCTTGCTGAGAAAGAGACCCTCAGAACCTAGCGCTGGGCAGGGCGCAGAACCACAGCTGGCAATGCTCACAGGCCGGAGTGGTAGATATTGGCCCATCGGTGAGACTCGGGAGAGCAGGAGAAAAGAAATGGGACAAACACCAGAACGTCCCAGCCTCACAGGTCATGGAAGAACGAACTCACTTGCAACAAATTCTGGAACTTGAGGAAAAGAGAATTCTTAGCACTTACTATGAAATCACTGGCTGCCCCTAACGGCATCCATACTACGGGATAAAGACCACTTCAGAGCCCTATGTTTTCTTTTAACTGAAGCGGGGAAAAGCTTCCCTTCAAGAGAAAATAATGAATCCTGTGGGGGCATAATGCCTCGATCAGCACACGAGCTCCCAAGTCCCCTTGCCTTTTGCCTCCCCGCTTCCAGTTCCGATCCCCTTACCCTGGTTCTCTTGGGCAGTTCTTTCCAACTCCAGCTTCCCCTTCCCTCCCATCCTGCCTCGCTCAGACCATGACGTCCTCAAAAGTTTGCAATTCTTAAGGCACCGAGCCTACCTTTCCACCCACACGGGTGGGTGGAAAGCCTATTCTAATGGGGTCACATCTCGCAAGCCGGGGACACTTTACTCTGACGCTGACTTGCTCAGCACCTGCGTCTCTTCCTAAGATTGGTCCCTTCCGGACTCTTCTCGCAATAGTTAGACCGTAACGTCGGTATGTGATTTATGGCTGAGTGCAATTTCTAGTACCAGGCATCTCTATTCCCTGGTAGAGGAGCTCAGGGTTCTTCTCCCATAACCTACCCCACGTCCCCATGAGGGAAAAGAAATTGCAGTGTTTTCAATTTATCTGTCAAGCTACCATTGACTGAAGATAACAGAAAACTCCAACTCAAAATGGCTCAACAAACAATAGGTGGGCAGCCTCACCATTAATTTGGCAACTCATTAACATCATTAAGGACCCAGGTGTTTTTTTCCTCATTTCGGCCTGGTCATTCTAAGAGTGTCCACGTTGTCTTTAGGGCTGCTCCCTACATAGTCCCAAAATACCTGCATCAGTCCCATGTGCTCCATCCGCAGGTAGAAAGGAAGCCATCTCCTCCCTGCGTCTCTTTTGAAGGGTGAGAAAATCTTTCCCATGAGCCCCTAGGAGACCTACCACATCTCATTAGCCAGAACAGCCTCATGTATCTATATCTAACCAATGACTGTCAAGGAGAATGGGCCCACCCACCATGGCTGGCTGAGACAGATGAACTCAGACCAGTGGTATCAGCCTCACCTGATACAAATTCTCTGACACCATCCGGACCTATTAAATGAGACATCCTAGGTGTGGAGCCCAGTAATTGGTGTTTTACAAGCCCTGTAGGTGATGCACTTTGAAGTTGAGGAATTGCTGGCGTAGACCAACCAACACTTGCGTCTGGGTTAAAATCTGCTTCCCTTGAAACACGTGGTTACTACAATGAAAGAGGGAAACAAAGTCAGAGATCTTTAACAAAGGAGAGAGGAGCGATGGAAGGTGCCGAGAGCCAACATCATCTTCTATGATCACATCGTTCTTTTTTCCTTTGTGACTGCAGAAGCAGCCTTCCCATATTGCACACACCCCATAACCGCTTCATGGAGAGGCCAAAAAATGTTTCTGGATAGCCTTAGAAACAGTTCGCCTCACTCTATTTCTGGACAAGATCCAACGACATCGACAACTCTGGCGAGGCAAAGGCTTCGTGTTATCCTCAGGGCAATTCCCTGAGGTAGAAAGAGCAGTTGTTGTTTTTATTTTCATTTTACATATGGGAAAACGGCAGCTCGCAAAGGGCAGAACCAGGGCAAGCAAATCTCAGAGCCAAGACTCGCTTTGTAGATGTTCTGGCTCCAGCTCTTCACACTAACTTCCACGATGATACCAAGCTGCTCCCCCTGATGCACACACACAAACGCTGCCAGCCGGAGGCCACCCTGACCCAAAGTAGCCTGTGCCAGAACTCCGCGGGGGTGTGACCTTCTGCAATAAAGTCCCTTAGGGAGAAAGCCATGACCGTTTTTGTGACTTCCATCTGCGTGGTCATCTCTGACGCCAGGCACTGGAATTCCAGCTACGAGGACACCTGACAGCAAGGAGACATGGCGGAGGTTCCCCCATCGCTCTCACTGTGCACGCTGCTGCCCAAGAAAAGGAGCATTTCCATTAACACCACAGATTCAAGAAGTGACCTGAAGTTCAGCAAAAGACATGCTATCTTGGCCACACTGAAATTACCTGAGAAGGTATTTTTCTCTAGAAAATCCAAAAGGTTTTTTTATCTCATTTGGGGGGGGGGGGGGCAGAGCTATGGATGATTTCTAAATCCTAAATAAGGGGGGACAGGGTGAAGCACAGACAGTATACATGGAAATAAATTCAGCAGTGGCTTCAGAGCTAGGGATCCAGGCTGTCGTGTTTCTTGAACAGCCATCAGACCAGGAGTGTAACTAACCCCCGAAGCTGAACCCCACATTGGGTACCTGGGGTAACAGAACCCAAGAATAGGGCTGTCGTGTTGCTCAACCCCGGCACCTCCAGCCTCCTACTACTCTATCCATCCTACATAAATTTCTTTCACATCCTGGGAGCACTTCTGGCTAGAACAGGACTACCTGAGACGGGAATCCTGTGAGCTCTAACACAGCCTTGGTCGCGCCCATTAATCTTCTAACAGGAAGCCAGAGACCCACAGAGCAGAAAGTGGCATATGCTTGGAGATTTCCAGAACAAAGGACTTTCACTGAGAAGAATATGTCGGCAGGTTTCGATGGAAACCCCGGATCAAGGAAAAAGACGGCGTGTTCCTGATGTCCCTGGCCCCAGGGTTCTCCTAGGGAAATGGTCACCTCCAGGTTCTTTGCTCTCCGTTCACCCAAAATGATGACCTCTGAGCTCTGAAGTTCTATGAGCCTGGGCTGGGCTCGCCAGCTCCCAATCCCAACATCACTCCGACCTGCCTTGTCTTAGATCTAAAGCACCTGCTCACTGGGATGCTGTCACCAGGAACTTTCTTTCTGATGAAGAGAAATCCCAGCTCCAGCTCCACTGGGTCTTGGTGCATCTGCCAAGTCCTGTCCCTGACGGAAGTCAGACATCTTCCTGCTGGAACCCAGGTGGGGGCGAGCACGTTCTGCACCTCAGCCCTGCAGGAGCGCTGGAGTTCAAAGCCCTGGGAAGCGCTCCGCCTAAGCTGGGTTCATGAATGCTTTATTATTGTTCTGCTGAGCAGTTACCCCCATGCCAAGCAAGTCAGAACAAGCCTTTTAAGCCGTGGTGATGGATGTTTGCCGGAAACCCATGGGAGTTATTAATATTCATGTTCCTATCACACTTTCACAAGTAATGAAAGCTTGTTTTCTGTAACACATCATTAGGCGAGGAAGACAAGTGACCTCCTACACTTTTGAAGCACAAAGGTGGCCACCCAAGACCCAGAAGGGTCTGTGGGGAGAGCAGACGAGGTAAGAGGCTTGAAGGTGTAAAACTTCCTCCTTGGGGAGACTCCCAAACAAAAGCCTTTCGGTGGACGCAGACCTGGGCCCCTGCAGAAAGAATGGAGTGGAATCCGGGCCGGTCACAGCCTCTCCCCTCTCTGCAGAGGACAGCGGGCACTCAGGGCAGGTGTCTGAGGTCACAGCTTTGAGAGCGCAGAGTGGGGAAACGGGGCCTCTGCGCTGAGCCTCCTGCCTGCGTCCGAGCGCGGGAGGGGTCTGCAGCCTCGGGGTCAGAAGAGCAGGGAGTCATGAGAGTTGGAAGGAGAGTGTAGGCGGGGCTCAGGGGAGACCAGGCTCCCAGCGGCAGGAGCTAGAGTGAGGGAGGGAAGAAGTACCGGTCAGCGGGGACAGGAGCAGGAGGGCCAGCGAGGACGCCAAACCGCCCGCCCGAGTGCCCCCTGCCCCTCCCCTCACTGGGAGTGCCCAGTTAAAAGACGAGCTGTTTCCCACCCCCTTCAGGCCTCGGAACACGTCTCACGCGGCGTCACAGTTTGATGTGTGGCCTCTGTGTGCCTCCATTTCCTCATCTGCTAAATGAGCCTAAGAGTGAGACCTCATTTTGTTGTAAGAGTTAGAGGAGTTGCTATGCACAGACGTTCTTAGAACGGCACCTGGCACCAAGCGCGCCCCATTAAATGAACTATCATCACTGTTACGATTAGTATTATTCATGAGCCCATTCCCCTCAGCCGACTGGAAGCAGAGCTGTGTCTCATTATATCTATTATCCCAAAGCCTGGCCTTGGGCCACGCACAATTGAATTGCACAACAAATACCTAGTGGGTGAATGAATCAACCAATGAACGGTGCCTTCTCTAATCCCGCCATTGCAGGAACAGCCTCATCCATCCTCGGGCTACACGGACTCATCTCTCCCTCATCGCGTCGGGTTGCTCAGCTATTCGACAAGTACTTACTGATCACCTGCTCTGGTCCAGGTGCTGTTCTGGGTGCTGACAACACAGCAGAGAAGCAGCAACGGCAAGACCTCCGGGCCGTGTGGAGCTGACCTGTTACGGGGCAGATGGCAGAGACAAAGGAAAAAGCAACATGAACGAGTAAAACATGGGATGTCAGATGCAGATCTGTGCAGCAGAGAACATCTCAGCGGCAAGAAGCCCAGGGCGCAGAGTGTGCTCCGCGTAACTTGAGTGCAGAGGGGAGACCTGCCTGAGGAGGGGTCCTTGCGTCAGCCGAGGTGGTGAGGGAGCCAGCCAGGAGGATGAGATTGCCAGTTAAAGGAAAAAAAACAAACCATCTCTTTTCCTCCTGGAAGTACCAGTTCAATTATTTATATTTATATTTATATTTATATTTATATTTATATTTATATTTAAATGTCTAGTGCTGTATCTGGCCCATTGTAATAGCTTTAAATGGTTATTCCCATTATTCCAGTCTTATTCCCTTGCCCTCCCCAACCCACTCCTTTCCAAAATGCTGCAAAGGGTAGAGGAGGTGTCACTCTGTCGCTACTTGGGGAGCGTGGCGGGGGGGGGGCGAGGAAAGGTATGATTGACTCTTAATGTATGTTTTCTGCACCAGACGGGGAGCGGCTTGCCAGTAACGCTCTCCAACTCTGTAGCTGTGCCCAGCAGAGGACCTGCCCCATTGTAGGCATACAACGAATGCTTGATCAGTGGAAAATACAGTGCAGTAACACATGGCGGGGCGCCACTGAAATGTGCTTGCTTTGCGGAGCCCAGCCAGGTTTCTCAGCCAGCATGAGCTGGTGATGCCCACAGGGAGAGCCATGGTGGAGCCCTGACACCTCAGGAGCTTCAACTCTCTGGCCACCTCCTGTTCGCACTCCCTCCAGTGCCCCGGGGCATTCTGGGCGGCGTGTGAGTGGCAGACCGCAAAGGGGTTCAGGCGATTTTACGACAGTTTAGCTTTGTTGGCATTTAGATAAATCGTCCCTTCCTGTAATTTTAAACTTCAGCTCAGGGTTCTCAGAGACAATGTAAATTATTAAACAAAAGATCGCAACTCTGGCTTCAGATCAGAAGGCTATTAGCATCACCCAGCACTGAGGAAAGTCCCTTCATGTGGTCCACGTGTCAGCAGAAGGAGCTTACGATTTGGCGACGGGACTCAAGCTCTGGCTGATGGTAATCTCAGATGTGCCTGGAACCCAAAAGGACTAATTAAAACAATCCAGGCACTATAAGAGAAAAGGCAAGGAAATTTAAAAGAGAAGAGGAAAGAAAAGCAAAGGGAAGTCTTGGTATAAGAACAGAGGGAATTTACACGGACTACTCATTTTCTATGTGCTGCACGAGGTGCAGCCATGCCTCATTTTAAGTTTCACATCGGGAGGTGGGCGCTGCGGCCTCTGGTTTGCAGATGATGAAGCTGAAGTTCGCAGAAGTTGAGAAACTCACCGAACGGCACGCGGTGGGTGGAGGAGCCGGGAGGGAGCGTGAGACCGCCCCTCTGGGCAGCTACGGAAGTGCACCCCAAAGGGCTCAGGCCAGTGAGAGCTATGATGCCCGGGCAAGAGCATAAATGCGGGCTGCCCCCCGTGAATGAGGTAAGAATGAGTCTTCACCCATCTCGGTGACACTGGAATTGTTTCCTCCCTGTTAGAAGAAAGAGATGTTTCTTTATAACAAGCTGAGCCAAAGTCACCAGGTCCCAGCGCCCCGTTTCCCACCATTTTCTTCACTGTGGGTTCCCAGTGTGGTACATGTGTGTCTCCCCTGTTTGTTTATAATCTATATTGTGTGTAGGTAGAGAGCTAACGATAATGTAGGGTGTAGGCCCTGTCAGTGTCAGAACCAGGCCTTAGTAAATATTTGTTAAATTCTTATGTCAAAATCTATCATGGGAAATAAAAGATTATAACTGACCCTACTAAATCGGGTTCAAAAGGGAGATACCTTGAAGCACCGATTTTTGCTTTCTGATTCCAGAAGGAAATACCCCTGTTGGAATTCAGAAAGTAACAGGAGTCACTGACACTGGAATATAGGGAGTGGGGGGTCGAGTTAACCGGGTATCAAAACAAAACCCTTTATGTGCCCGAGAGTCCCTCTCTCCAGCCTGATGCCTTAAATGATGAAGAGTCTCACTTCTGCGGGACGGTCTTCCCAGAACGAGGGCAAATGCGGTTTAAAAAGTTAAATGACGGAGTTAAAAGGGCACCGTGACAAGGCATGGAGGATTCCCAGGTTAGAGTTCTAATGAGTCGGACAAATATTAATAGAAAGGAGAAAGGGCAGGAGGAGCTAACATGACAAAGACAAAATTCTTAACAGTGAAAGCCAGGAAAGTTGGGAAGAAAACACTGCTTCAAAATTCCTAGTAAGAGCCTTTTTACCCATTTGGAGAGGCACACCCCCGCCCCCCGCCCCCACCACCCTCTACACACAGCATGAGAACGTTCCGGAGCCTTGGCGACCTTCCAACAACCACTCTTGCCAAGTGCTGTGCCCTTTGCCCCCAGCCACCTGCTTGGTGTGACACGAGCCAGAGATTCCAGCCGAGCATCCCAGGACCGTTGAAGTTCACATCAGCCAGGTGACGTCTGAGCCCGAGGAAGGAGCTAACTCAAACACTTCGCCTGGGATCGCGCCCAAGAGCAGCTGCCTAAACGAGGGCCCCATCACGAGCTCCAGAAAGGTTTTCCCCCTGGACGAGAAGGGTCACTTCTGCTACCGAAATACGGGCTGAGAGGCAGGGAGAAATATTCAGCTTAAAAGAGACTGGCAAGGTGATAAAGTCTGTATCTTTCTTCCTTGGAAAGTTCAAACCTTCTTAGAACAAAGGCCTAGAGCATTAGTTTTCCTAGCTTTTTCTTTCTTTTTTCCCCCGATGGGAGGAGAAAGAGAAGACTTCCTGCCCTGGAGGAGAAATAATTACCTTTAGGACTCTAAGACTGCGTTCCCTCAGCTCATGCCATCAAAGTCAGTCACGAATTCAGAACAAATGGCAGCCTTCTAGCTGCTGTGTCTTTAAATAACCTTTCTGCCTCACCTCTTTGAGGAAAAGAAGATTTTAAAACCAAAGACTAGCGTTGACCACAACGATAATATTTCACGTGTGTACTCTCAAGGAGCCCTGGCGTCATTATACGGTTAATGGATATGACACGTCTCTCGGTGAGCAGGTCAGCACTGTCGCTCCCTCTCAGCGTCGCGGTCTGGGTACTGGGAGATTCGGCGCTCACTCACTCACACGCCCGTCACCCATCAGCCCCAGAGCCAGGGCTGGAAACCAGATCTTCCCGACACGTGGAACCAGGAGCCGCAAACGGCCTCCAGAAAAGATTATGTTTACAAAAAGAAATGCTTATCGATTAATGGCAGGATTCAAATAGAATGTTCCCATTCTTCAGGGGAGATAAGACTTGTGAATAATAAACGGAGGACAGAAGACAGTATAAAAGACCAAGGGCAGTGCTGCCTGGCACTGAGAGTAGCAGCTATGGAATTTGGAGAAAGCAGGCGTGTCTAGGCGAAGTAGCCGCCCCCCCAACACACACACACACATTTTACACCAACTAGGATTCTCGTAGCTCCCAGTGCGGCTCTGTATTCACACAGTCAGAGCACATACTTAGATGCTTTGCCTAGAGACGGAACAGCATCTCCTCCTGCAGAGGAGAATGCATGAGACGTTAGCAGATTGGGCTTCTGGGCTCCATCATTATAGTGGCTGACCTGGATTTAAGAAGCCTCCTATAGCTTAGTGATGGCCTTACTCCAAGAAGTATATGATCCACTTCATCTGGACCCCTGATCCGAAGAGACAAGACAGGGAGCTACTTGCAGGGTTTGAAGCATCTTATCATTCGTTAGAATGAGCTAACTCCTGAAAGCAGCTCAGTGTCTCACTTAAGGCCAACAGGTGATTTCAGTGACTTTTTTTCAAAAAGAAAGAGAGAGTTAAAGCAGGGTGTCCAACTTGTGGCCCTCAGGCCACATGCAGCCCAGGATGGCTAGGAATGCGGCCCAACACAGAACTGTAAATTTACTTAAAACATTATGAGGTTTCTTTGTGATTACATGTCATAGTGTATTTAATACGTGGCCCAAGACGACTCTTCTTCTTCCAGTGTGGCGTAGAGATGCCAAAAGTATCAGGCTTTGGGATTTCACAGAATAATCAAAGTTCTCCCTACCAAAAAAAAAAAAAAAAAAAGTGAGGGACTCAGAAACTGTTTTGTTTTGTCACGTAAAAGCCTTTTTTTTAATGCTGTCATCCACTACTACCATCAATTTATAAAAGAAAGTATTTTAATGCCAAATAGAGGAGAAGGACCTAATCTGGAGGTTCTAACAGAGAATTTGTGTAATTCCATGAAAGCTCAGCCACATTGTTCATATTTTTCTCACCGCATTGCAGGCTGGTGAAAACTTTGCAACAAATGTTCTAGCCCTAGTGCAGACCCGCGTTTGGATTCGATGCTCTGGGTTAAAGGCTCAGCACCGCCTCTGATGGCTTTGTTTAGAGATTTCATTTGCCATTGTACCATTGGTATGCAAATTTAAGCAAAGCCATGCCACAGACCTATTCTGTCTCTCGCAGCCGCAGTGACAGGTAGACCGCACCTGCGTAAGGTAGTCTCTGAGAGAACACTTTCCTCCGTCTACCTACTCATTCATTCATTTGTTCATTCATCCATCCATTCATTCATTCATCATTTATGGAGCACCGGCTGAACACCAGGGACTATTTTAGGAAATGGAGAAGCAAAGAGGAATCTCCAAGCCCCACTGACACATAAATCATGAAACAAGGAGACCAAGTTGCAAAATGCAAGAAGACCTGTGAATAGAGGTGCCAGGGCCCCTGCCAAGATGGTCAGAGAGGAGGCGGTCTGGGGCCACGGGGACAGAGGAGGTGCGTGCATGTGCCGTGCTCGCCACAATTCGCACCTCCCATGGCATACACCCTGCTAACGAAGCTGACAGCAGGCGTAGCTTCGGTTAAGGCAGACAATGATACATCCCACTGTTCTAATTCTGGAGCCGCTATGCCACCTCATTAATATGTGAAAATGTGTTAAAAAGCTGCTGATAAACAGCTGCACAGAGGTGGGAACACTGGCCCCCCTTGCATTTGCGAATGTTATGGGCTCTCAGACATGGCAAAGGAAGCGGAGCTTTGCCTGTATGTACAGACCAGGTAATTTGCGGTAATACTCCCCTTTATTGGCAGACGTTTTGCCAAATCATGTCTCCCTGACCACGGTTTAAGGACACTTCTGATTTACACAGCTCTGTAAACGGCCTCTTTCTTAGAAAGAACTGCCATGCCGACCACCGGCGTAATTGTTTTAACAATCCAATTTGTCAATAAAACGGAAGACGGACTAGCGTCCATGCGTTGCCCAGTTTCTAATAACTGAATTTCTATTCACTCAGAGAGCTGGTGATGAAAGATTTAGATACAAGTTATATATAAATCGGGGCAAGCCCTAAATCCACTGAGGCCGTGGGAGGTGCATTTGCAGGCTCAGGGAGAAAACTTGTATCCCAATCCAGGACCCCAGAGGCTCGTCTGAAACATTCCAGCCAGAGCAGATCGTCCTTGCTACCAGGCACTGCGCCCCAGGGCCCATGGCAAGAGCCCCACTGTCCCCTACCTTGGGAATGACTCTGTCCCCTGTTTCTCCAGCTACACTTCCAGCTGAAGGAAAAATCCCCAACGAAGCTCAATTTCAATGACCAGCTTTCTCCACTCCCCACCTCTCCTCTTTCTGGTGACAGATTGATGGCCTCCTCAGGGGCCTCCTGAATGGACCCTGTGACAGGGGACAGCCACACGGAGCTCGCCGAATGGATTTCCGCTGTGTCCCTATTTAGACCAGGCCTGTGCAGGTGATTGTCATCAGTGACCCCCCGCTCAGCCTCCCCTATCCCGCAGAGGAATTATAGCCCAGTGGGGACCTTCTCTGCTGGATAAATATTAAACTCTTTCCTGTTTGGTACCAGGTGGCAGCTGCTCCCTTCCTTCTGGGTTGGGGATTATGTATTTGTGTAATTTTTATATTGTGTTTGTTTTCTTGGCAGATGGTTTACTTCTCATTATTGGGGTGGCATGGTGGGGAAGGCAAGGTGTAACTCTCGGGGCATGTTCTGCTTGACAAAAGGCAGACGATTAAAAGGTAGCTTAAAAAAACATAGAGAGCAAAACTATATAATTTTAACTAAACATGAACAGCCCGGATCCTGCAATTACCCAAGCAACATCCGAGCAGCGCTCGGAGACCGGTAACTTGGAGACGGAGTTCTCTCTCTCTCTCTGGAATCATTTAGATGGTTCTCCCGGCACACACATCTCCTTTGGCCCAGCTCCCCTGGGCCCCCTCCCCAACCAACTGTCCCCCCTCCAAAAAGGAAAAACAGACTCTGGGTCAGGGTGTCCCCACATCTGAATGTTTCCTGGCACTCCTGAAAGTAGAGGCCTTAGAATTGCAAATATAGCATTAAGTTAGAGCCCTCGGTATAAAATTTGACCTAATTAAGACACTATCAGGGGAGAGCATTCCAAGAGCAATTACACAGGTTATAAAGGGGTGAAGTACCTTTTAAAAGTAAGAAATGCTTCTGCCAGAAGTAAGCACAACTGAGGGTCAAACGAGAAGCTGTAAATGCAGGACATCACTTGCCTTGGCCTAAAGCATGGTGCCTCCCTTCCGTCGGCTGCCAGGAAGGGGACCTGCCTAGATGTCTCCGAGGGGCGCTGGGCTCCCTCCCCCGAAGATCTCTGTCATCTCTCCCATGGACAGCGTCTCAAAAGCTGTGACTCTCCCTTCTCGTTTGTGTCTCTTGCCTCCCTTACTGAGCCAGTCATCCATTCGCAGGTATTTTCTGAGCATTTACTATATACCACGACTTGTCTCGGCTTCCGAAAGACGCAGAGACGGATCAATGTCTAGCAATAGGAGGGTCCCCCGTGGCCACCGCCAGGTCAGAAATAATTTGTGGCCATTTTCTTGCCAACAGGTTTGAGGTTCTCGTGATGGGGAATTCTTCGCTTGGGTCTGTTTTGAATATTTAGGCCTTATTACACATAGGTACTGTGCACAGTTCTGGAAAGAAAATGATGCGTAAGTTACATCGCCCCTGTCCCTGAAGTCACGAGTCTAATGGTAAAAATAGACATGTGCATAAACACATAAGATAATACGTCATCTCCCTCAGTGGCAGAAGGAAAGGGAGTAACAGCGATGTTCACCCTGGCTGAGACAGCAGCACGAGCCTGGGAATACAGTTCAGCGGCCCTGCCTGGCTTGCAGAGCAGGTGCCACTATTTTAAACTAAGTAAACAGGATCTGGGGGAGCTAGGCTCTGGGGCCCAGCTACCTAGGTTCAAATCCCAGCAACTCCGCTTCATCTGCGATCTCAGGGAAGTTACCTGAACTCTCTGGGCCCCCATCAACCTCATCTGCGAAGCGAGGCTAATAGAGCCACCTCTGTGAGTCGTTTCAAGGGTTAAAGAAGACAACGCGTGAAGAGCTTTGCACGATGCTTTCTCGGCTCCATCATTAGCTGTGAATTTGAACGCTCTGCTTAATTCCTTCATCGCATGTTAAGAAAATTGAATAAACACATGTAAGCGCTTGTAACAATGCCCAGCACGAAGCCTTAGTTATTATTATTGATCTTTTTATTACTACAAACACACCCTCAATGAAAAAGCTTTACATTTTACCTTACGTTCTAATACTCAAGGGAAAAGGCCACCAACCTGGAAATCAGAACTTTAATTAAAGGGATTTAGAAAAATTGATTAACCTCTCCGGGCCATGGTCTTTTCATCGATAAAGTTCCCTCTTCCAGAACCTTCCTAGTCACCTTGTTCCCTGGGAGGCAGAATCAGGGACCTCGGCCATACACCAGCAGTACCTGGGGCAATGGGTGCCCTGGGACATACGCCTCACTGGTCTCCCAGCTTGCCTGTGAGCCCTTGGAGAGCCGGGCTTGGCTTTCACTCATCTATCCCATGGGACATCCTAAATCCACGTTTGTCAAACGAGCCACTCCGAATTTTTAGCTGAGCAGTCTGGGGGTGCTGAGAAATTCAATCAACTTACGTGAAGGCACTAGTTTAGCTAGTGGGAAATGGGAGCCTAGAACTGAAATTCTTATTCTTCCCATCGTGTCTTCCCTGAGACTACGCCATCAGCCTCTACAAAGTGATAAATGGGAGTGATTGTTTTCTTTGCAAATAATTCTTTATTTTAGGGGCTGAACATCAATTAACTTTCCATTGCAAGCCACTCCAGTACATTTAAAAACTAATTTGATTTAGCAAATGTCAATGTATCTGCAACTTGCCGGTAATATACCTGTTCACAAAGCAAGAGTGACTGGATCCTGTCTCAAGATATTAACTGATGTGCCTTATCGGGAAGACTGATGTTTATCGCTGTCATTGCCTACAAAGCCAAGAAGCTGAAAAATTACATAAAGAAGTCGCAACCAAAATGTATCAAAAAAAAAAGGTTCAAAAAAAGTTGTGGCCATAAGACTCTGGTTTCTTCTTATTTCATGGGAATCCATCCAAATGCCTAAAGAGCTGGGAATGAAGTCTTGAAACCCAACAACACCCAAAGAAGTGAGGGTCCACCCAAAACAGTGAGGGTCCCTCCCGACCACGAATCATGGCTGTAGAACACAAGAACTTTTAATAGTCCAAAATGGGCTCTTAGAACTCAGAGGCAAGTTTTAAAATTCGAGGCCTTTGATATCTAAGAACCAGGGAACATTAATAATTAGCTAAAATTTTCTAGCCAAAAGTTTGGATTTACTGACATAGGATCTGTCGCATCCTGTTGTGGGGTGTAGGATTCCAGGGGTATCTATACAGCATTGGCCACTTGGAATATACTTAGGGGGGAGATTGGCTTCTCTCCTCTCTTAGGAGTAAACGGTAGTTGTGAAGAAGAGGGACTAAAAGGCTGGGAGGTGGAGCTTAGGTGAAAAGAGAGACATTGGACAAAGGTCCTCACGGGAAGGCGTCCATGCATGTGCTCACACACTAAGTCACACACGCCCCCCCAACCTGGGACCCTCTCCTTCAGAGAATTCTACTGCAACGCTCGGCCCTTTCCTGCCTTTGAATCTTGTAAAGGGCAGGAAGAAGCAAGAAGAGATTCTGTCACAGCAGTGTGGTGAGTCTAAATCACACGACCTCCCTTCCAGCTGCCATTGTGCCACGGTATCGGCGATCACAGTGCACGACTTCATGCACACCCAGTGATTCTTAATGCCACTTCAAACTTAACTTTGATCTTAACCTAGAAGAGGCGGTACCATTTGACCATATTACATATCGGCCCCCAAATTATGTAAACAGATGGAACCTCTACATTATTAAGAGATGGCAAGGCACTAGGTCCTTTAAATATAGCTTTAAGTATCACAGTTATCACATTAGGCAGTAATTTCTGCGTTCATATGTCTGTCTCCCTCACTAGACCCTGAATATTTTAAGTGTCAAGATCATCTTGTTGGGAAAGCAGTGCAATGCCTGATACATTATTCAATTAATATTTGATGAATAAGTGAACAAATAAATGTGCATATGTCCAGGAACGACATGGCTAAAAGCCCAGATTCAGAGGTCGGGCTACCTGCATGTCAATCCCAGCTCCGACCCTAGTAGCTGTATGACCTTGGACAAATTGCTTAATCTCTCTCTTGAGTTTTCAGATTCCTCATCTGTAACATGTTGCAATAACAACATATACTTCACGGAATGCATATCACAGTGCCTGACACCAAGGAAGTACCCAGCAAACACTGTTCCCGAAACTCCAATGTGTGGCCACGGTAGCTCCCAAAAGACTCCACACGTTCAGCTGGTTTGATCCCCAGCTCTAGTCAGGAAAAACCCATCTTGTAAGCCTTCATTTCATAAGCTGAAACATGATTGAATGGCCTTGCAGAATATGAAAGTGTTCCAGGCACAGGTGGTGGCGAGCAGCTGTTTCCCATCTCCGCTGAAGACCGGCTGCGAGTCTCAAGGAGCCATGTGCGCGATTTGGGCATGAAGTATTAGGAATGGCTTTCTCATGTTGGAGGGTGTGAAGCTCCAGGCTGAAGCTTCAAGGGAAGCCATGGAATCCCCCTCTTGAGATTCTTTAAGAATGGGAGGCTTAATTGGCTCTCTCGGAGGTGGTTAAAGACCAAGAAAGCCTCTCGCGTTAATGTAACAAGCGGTTTGCATAGGTCAGTCAAGCTTGAGTTACACTGCTGTTGACCCAGTTGCAGCGAAATACTATTAAATATTACCTGGAGACAGACACGAAAAGGAAGAAGATATGGAAAGCAGATTCCTTTACTTAGTGAGACTGTAATGAAATATTTAATATGCTGTTAGTCCTCATTCAACATGACGTTCACTCAGTCTCATTAAGAAACCATTTCTGAAGGACCTGGATGAATGGCCCGGCATAACTACCTCATGGGAGCAGGCAGCCTTGCGGCCACACCTACAGGCAATCTCAGGTAAGCCCCTGATGCCCCACTGCCTGCAAATCCTGCGACGTGCAACTGCCAGCTTCAGATGGTGAAGAGAAGAGAGAGAGAGGCAATTCCGTCCCGCTCTCTGTGGAGGGCAAGTGTCCCAGAAACTCCTGTGAGTCAGAGACCCAAATTACACACCTATTATTATTCCTTTCAAGCGGAAGAGCGTTTTGCATATTTCCTCTTGGGAAGAAAATATTCTGATTCTAGTGAAGAGGTGGGTGCGGTTGCTTGCTCTTCCCCTTGGCTGCTCAGAGGAAGAAACGAAAAAGAAAAAAGATTTCCAGGGGGGAAAAGAGCTAGCAGAGGCTTTGATCCTGAGCAACCCGAGGCTTCGGTGAAGGCTGAGAGGGGAGTACGTGCAGCGTTGGTGACGGAGGGCTCGACTTGTTTGCAGTTTATAGCCATGTAAGGGGATTAGACAGAAGGCTGGAATGGTTATATGTGATAAAGACACTTAAATGGAATTTAACGGTTTGTTCTCTTCCAAATTACTGAACATTAAGTTTAAATGTTTTCATATAAATATTAAATCATATGTATGTAGCAGAATCACAAAATTGCACGCGACCACTCCGTTTTTTAAGGAAAAACTCGCTTCTTTATTTCCTAAAGCTACTCTTCCTCCACGATCATGCCCCAGTCAGGAGTAGGGGGATAAAAACAAACTCGTCGGCTAATAATGTCTGTCTCTTCCCCTTTGAAACAGTGACTCTTTGCAATTCTTTTTTTTTTTTTTTAAGAGAGAATTCTGTTGCTTCTTTTTCCAAAATGGCTTGTGGTGACGGGCCGACGTCGTGGGCCCTGTTCTTTGTGGGTGGCGGGCCCGGCCCTGCCCTGAACTGGTGTCAGCTGGGGTCCACGTAGCCCCTGTGGCCTTTGGGGACACTGTGCAATCAGTCATTCCCTACGGAGTCCACGTGCCTTAGGCTGCAGGGAGCCAAGGCCCTGCCTCAGATCACAGTCATCCCCAAGGCCCAGCTGCTGCGGCCCCCAAGCCCCACTGGACAAGACGCACGGCCAAAGCCAGATCCCCCCCGAGGCGCGCAGCCTCTCCCAGGCACTGCACAAGGGGAGGTGCCACGAGCCCCGCGCTCTCGGGCCCCGCATTCCCAGCGGCCCGAGTTGGATAGATTTCTATCCAACCTGCTCTACCCGCCACGCTTCCATCTTGCAACGGAAGGCAGTAGCGTTTTTCTCTCCCAGCAGCACTTGCTTTGCTTTAGCACCCGGGTTTTAACCAGCGGAAGCTGTAAAATGAGCGTGACCTGCCACCACCTCATCCACACCCCCCTCAGAAAAGCTCATCAACAGCTGAGACCTCTGAGAGGCCCCGGGTGGTCAGACCCCGACCGGGCCCAGCGGAGGGCTCGCTCCTGACCAGAGAACGACAGGGCTTGTTTCAATCAGCCAGACGCAGATGAACAGGTGCGTTCTGACTCGGCCGCAGTACAAGCCTTCAGTCATGAATTAGCATAAACACCCTGACTTCCCCCCTTTCTAGTGTATGAGACCCCCGACTTTCCCCCTCAGCAAATTTGTTGCCTTTGCCTGGGAAGCAACTAAGTTTAGTTCTGGCTTTGTTGACACTCTAGTCACTGCTTTTCCGTTTATAACCCCAACGGAAGGAGAGAGTGAGGACCCGGGCATCTGACGTCTGGGCCCATCTCTTTGGCCCTCACCCTCCTCCTTGAAAGCGCTTCCTTCCATGGGGCAGGACAGCCCCCTACGTCACTGTCCCCTGGGGGCACGAAGCTGCATGACCTAGCACTGATTGGCAGCAGGAGGAACGCAGGAAGAGAAACCAGTTTAGTAATAAGGACGTATATTAAATAGTTTTAAAATATTATTCCCATTATATACCTTTATCAAGAATGAAAAATCCACAATTTAATCTGGTAGGCAATGAGACAGTCCAGATTTAACTTACTGAACATATATGAATAATTTTTTTAAAAAACACCTCCATGATTATAGTGCTTAGCATGTACCAGATACTTTTCATGAGTGTGACTCATTTGATTCTTGCGATGTCCCTATGGGGTAGGTACTATCGTAATTATCGTCCTCGTGTTACCGATGAGAAGCACAGAAAAGCCAGGTCGACTTGGCCAAGGTTACAAGGCGACCTGTGCAGGAGCCAGGGTTCAAGTCTAAGCAGCCTGACCCTGTGCAAGCCGCCCACGACTGCCACAGCACCGCCACGGGGTGCGGGCACACAGGCCGGAAGCAGCAGCCGCCCTCCGAGCGAGGAAAGGGAATGGTGCTTACCAAGGGCCTAATTTAATCTGAGAGGTGAACAGACTTTTCAGAAAACAGAGTATGCAAGATTTAATTAACGAAGTGATTCCTTTCCTCAAAGGAGCTTTGACTCTTATTTTCCTAACCGAAAAAAAAACCAAAACAATAATCACATTCGAGTAGACTTGGAAGCGAGGGGGGTCAGTCCCTCGATTCTCCTTAACAAAGGGTTCTGTCCAGCTCCTGGAACCCTTTCCCACAAGGAAACTGTTATTAGAAAAGACTTCAGGGAACACACCACAGAATGGGCCGCAGACAAGCATGTGCTATAAAAGTATCTGGTTTAATGGCTACCAACATTAGAACTATAGTACATTAGAGTACAAAACCTGTATGTACAATTACACATACAAAAAAACAGTGTCGCGAGGAGCGATTTTCAGCAAATCTGACCAACACCAACAGTCATCTCTATTTCGGGTTCAGAAGGGAAAAATGGAAATCTCCAAGATGTCCCCTCCTCCTCCTGGCTCCTGTGACCCCCCCCTCCCGAGCAGTGATTTGCAAAGGCCTGACACAGGGAGGGAAGTATTAACAGTATCACACACTCACCACCACCCGCCCTGCTGTCTCTGAGGGAAGGGGTGAATTTTTAGAAAACGTTTTCCATCATCCAGTTGACTGATGTCCCATCCATCTGCATCATTAGGTTCAGTAGTTGCCATGACAATATGATGCCTACAGCAATCTCACTTGATAGCCAGATGCCAGAACGTGAAAAAATAGGACCAGTGAAGAAAGTGAGAGAAATATAATTAATCTGAACCACATAAAAATGTGCACAAAATGAGGACCAACAGGGAAACTGCCGAAATGCCACCAGAAAGGGAATTATGAGAAGAATAATCAAGTTTGAGCAGGAAAACTTTTGCTAAGGAGAGCTATGGGTTGGGTCTATCACTGAACCTGAGGAAGGAGTCACATTAGTCTGGGATGTTGCTCCGGGTGCTTCCAGCCCATAATGCCCGCTGCGGAGCCCGGTGATGTCCTTGCTAATTCCAGCGGTACTGTCCCTAGGCCCCGACTTGCCTGGGAACCTGGGACTGCCATCCTCTGCGGTGCCCCATGGAGGGCATCCTGCTCCCCGCCCCCCTCCTGTCTGCGATCATGCCCAGCTTTTCCGTCTGATGGAGTCATTTCTGCCGCGGGAAGCTGATCTTAAGAGACTGGACTGAGCTGGATCCTAAGGGACCCTGTCCCCTGGCCTTCTCCAGGTCCAGCGGAGGCAATAGGCCAGCACAGGCCTCCTGGGGTCCCGACACGGCAGGGGGGCTGGGCGATGAAAGGAGAGCAACATAAACACTGTGCTCCGGGGCGCCCTCCGGGGATGGGTGGTCGCTCCTCATGGCTGGGTGGGATAGCGGCGCTGAGTAAGGCGGTTCGGCCGGCTCAGGCTAGGAGCCGTGGGGAGCTGGAAGAGAGCAAACGTCACACTGGATTAGAGCCCCACACGTGACTCTTCGTGGGGCTGACTGGCTGGGCTGAGTAGAGCATCCTGAGCATCTAGAATGTTCCAGCTGCACCTAGCTTCCTAGTGTGATGTTCTAGTTATCGACGTCCGCCCAGCACCTTAACCCCTTAAATACAGCAAAACGAATTCGGTTTTATAAAAAGGGGAGGCTCAGGGACGCATTAGAGCCATCAGGGTCCCCAGGTCACTTGAGGAACAGGGAATTTGGCTTTTTTCAACATGTGCAAGGATCCCTTCACCCCAGGACACAGCAGTGGTGCAAGCTCTCCTCTGATGTCAGTGCCACTTGTGTCCCTCGAGTCTCGAGACGGATGAACGGCCAGTGTTGAAAAGTGCGACCTCGATTGTCCCCTTTCTGTGTGTCAGGCCCTTCACACACTCCGTGCTCCTACTGAACTCTCATAACTACGTGGCGAGGTAGCCAATGGCTAAGCCCATTTTACAGATACAAAAACCGAGACTTCGAAAGGGGGAGCTGTTGAAGGACGCATGCGCGGTAAGTGGTCACCTAGGACGGTCAACCCGGATCTCCAGCCTGTGCTAAACCCCTGTCCCTCGGGGCTTCCTTACCTGGGGGACCTGAGAGGGGTTGTAGAGAGGAACAGCCCCTTTCATGGGAGGTGGGGGAAGCAAGGGACCAGGGCTGAAGTAGCGCTCCGAGGAAACACCCTGTGACGGAAAATAATAGAAAATCCTATCAGTCACCGCTTCTCAGATTCCAGAGCCCCAAGAGCATCCCTGAGTGTCAACTTTGGTCAGGAGATGCAGAGGGGGAGGGTCCCTGTTAGAACTCAGGGAATCTGGAGCAAACAAACATGGTTCGCGTGGGCACAGCCAACCCCTGGGTCTGAGGTGGCAATGTGGAGGCTCAGGTGTGGCTGAACCTGGAGCACAAGAGGAGAAAAAGCCACAATAAGTTACATTGATAGCATCGTAAAACATAATATCATATTCTTTGAAAGGCCTAAAGAACTATAAGAGTGCTCTAACCAGACCACAAGAAATAAAAGTGTCCTCCTGGCAATCAGCATGAAATCATACCAGTGTGGACAATTTATCAAGAGTTTATTACAGCCCTTGCCAAGGACACAGGCGAACTCTGCCTCCCACTGGGACACGGTGTCGATTTCACCTAAGGGAGCAGTTACGGGCTAAGTCATGCCCCCCAAAACTTTGTATGTTCAAATCCAAATCCCGGTACTTCAGAATGGATTGGGATATAGGGTCCTTACAGAAGTGATTAAAGCACAGTGAGGCCCTTGAGGGGATGGGGGGCTCCCTAACCCAGCATGACTAGTGTCCTTATAGGAAAAGAACATCTGGACACAGACACACAGAGGGACACAGACACACAGACACCACGAGAAGACTCCAGGAGAAGGTGGCCATCTACGAGCCAAGGAGAGAGGTCTCGGGGAAACCAGCCCTCCCAACACCTCGATCTCAGATTCCAGCCTCCAGGACTGGGAGGAAGTAAACTTCTATTGCTTTGTTTAAGCAGCACCATGTGTGACCCCTTGTCACGGCAACCCCAGCAAACTTACAGTGAAGCTTTCCCCACGTTCCGCACGAGTTGGGCCCCCAGCCTGGGTGTGAAGGTGCGGTCCCCACACACAGGCATCTGGTGGGGCCCTGGGCTCCCGCCCATGGGCTGCTCACCTGGGCCCCGGCCAGGCCTCCATTCCCAGTGACCACAGCTATCCCGCCGCTGGACGCTGGTCCTTGGCCTTCATCCCCACCTGGAAAGCCATGAGTCAGCTGCTCCCACTGCCCAGGACTGAGGGGTCTCCATTCCCAGAAGGCACCCCCAACCGCCAGGGAGCACAGAGCAGACCACCGACAGCCCAGGGACGTGAGGTCAGCCATACCTGTGGCCCCGGAGAAGGTGCTGGCGCCCGGCAGAGACGGGGGCTCTGAGAGAGGCGTCAGTGAGAGGTCTGAGGTAGCCGGGCGGGGAGAAGATGCTCTGGGGGTCCCCTGCTTAGTGGAGCAGGAAAGGTAGCGTTGGTGGTTAGCAAGTCCACGCGGGCCTGCTCGTGTTCCTCCAGCGCCCACCGCGGGGCCTCCGCCCCCAGCCTGCTGTGGGTGCTTCTCCCCCAAGCGCTACTGCCCCTGTGCGACTCCCCTGCTCTGTAAATCCAAGCGATCGCTGGCCCTCCGAGTTAAAAGTCTTCGTCCTAACTTTTCTGGCCTTTCATCACCTGCCTTTCCTTCACAGGACCCAGTTATTTCCCACGATCTCCGTCCCTTCACAAAACCCCCTTTTCATCTGGACAGGGCTGGAGTCTGAGGCCAGCTCCCGGCCCTCCGAGCCCGAGGAGCCATCCCAGGAGGGGGCTTCCTTGTCCTCCCGCCAGGTTACCTCCGAGTCGGGGCTGTCGGAGGAGTCTTCATCTCCGGAGGGGGACGCGCTGTCGGTGGGTTTTGAGCGAAACCAGCTGAACCAGCCAAACCCTGAGCTCTGGCAGAGCGCGGGGCGGGGGAAAGAGTTCGACGGCCTGTAAGTGGGGTTCTCCCAAGGGGCATGACACTACCCGCCCCAGCGTGAGGTGGTGACACAGGGACACAGCCCAAGCCCAGGCCCCCCAGTCTGCTGGGAAGAGAAGCCCCAGTCCCCCCACCTGTGTGTTCTGCCCCCCACCTCCTACCCTTGCTTTCTGTGCAGTGTGGCGGGAAGATTTTTTATCTGTCTCATCAGAAGAATCCTCCTCTTCCTCCTTAGCCGAAACAGCGGCACTCTCGGAAATGTCCTGTGTCCTGGGAATCAGTGGCACCTGGGATGAAAGAAAACAAGAACTCACCTGTGTAACACCCTCGACAGGTTACAAAGGCACCTTTACATGGACGCCGTCACCTGACCTGGCCTGCTCCCCAGCTCTGTGGGATCGTCTTAGCGGATCATACCCCACTGAGGAGGAGGAGGGCTTAGCCATGTGACAGGATTTGCCGAAGGTCTCAGGACAAGGCCAGAGCCCAACCGCAGTCCCCACATTATCCCTACGGGGGCGTGGATGCTGTGCCATCTCCCTAGGAACCTCGGGTTTCCGGACCTATACCAAGGCCTGGGGCAGGGGTATGAAACGCCACCGCCAGAGTGAGGAGAGCCAGGAAACACCCCGCAGGGACCCACAAACCCAAGACGACAGACAAAGTAACCCCCGAACCTGTTCCTCCTAGAGCTTGTTTCCAAGCCAACTTGCTCAAGGTCAACTGTGAATAAATGTGCCAGAGGGGAATAAAACATCCCTATGTCCCTTTATGCTAAATTTTTTATGCTATATTCAATATAACATGAAGTTTACCAGTTTAACCATTTTTAAATGTACAGTTCGGTGGCATTAGTATATTTACAATGTTATACAACCATCATTTCTAGAACTTTCCATGAACTTCAATGGAAACGCTGTACCTATTAAACATTAACGCCCCATTTTCCCTGGTAATCTCTACTCT